>CAUYQG010097149.1:0-32699 GCA_963574415.1 Tarsius wallacei
CCCTGGGATTTATTCGGGAACTTTCAGGGAAGGTGGTCCAGGAGGGGCTGGCTGGACAGGAAAAAACACCCCCTGTGTAGAAGGCACACGGGCCATACGGCATTTTACGTAGGGCAGAGTGCGGGGCTCAGCATGAGAAGGGGAGGGTCTCCAGTGCGCAGGCGCAGTGTGAGAAGGTGTGTATCCCTACTACGCATGTACACAAAATGGCTGTGACTTCTCTCGAGGGGTGGGAGTTTTAGTATGATAATGAGCTAAAGGGTGAGCCAAAGGTAGTCAAAGGCTATGGGCATTGACCGAGGGGTGCCCCATCTAGTGGGGACTAGCCCGGGGTGAATGCCTCAAGGAAGGGTGTGTGAGAGCACTTACTGTGCACAGCAGCAGGATGGGGTCAGCTGGCAGGAGGACACTTCGCCCATGGCCTCAGCACGACCCGTCTGCCCAGGCACAGCCCGAGGGGAAGGGGACACCCCTGGCTGGCCACGCCCAGGACCCCTTCCCGGGCTCCAACCCCCTGCTCGGGCCATATCCAGGGTTTGCTCATGTTGTCACTGAGTGTATGTGTCGCCCTTACAGGATGGGAGGGGTAGGGACTGACCCAGCAGGAAGGGGCGGGTGAGGAGCTGGGCCAGGCCAGAGAGTAGCTGGGGTGGGATGCGGTCAGAGGCAGCTGCTAGATGTCTGTGACGCCGCAGTGTGAGGGCAGCCCGGGCCCTGGGACAGTGAGAGGAGGCAGCAGGGCCAGGGTGACGGATCTTGGGGCAGTGGCCGATAGACGGGGCCCCCTGCTGGAGGTCTCTGCCTCCAACTCCCTTACCACCGCCTAAGCCATGGAAGTGCTGAGCCCACCAGACCCAGGTTCCCTGGTCCTGGGAGACAGGGGTCAAGGACAGCAGTGGCTATGGCATGACCTGGAGGGGTCGACGGGTAGCCACTTTGACACCGATGACATTCCATGCACTGGTGCTGGGCGCTCCACACACGGGCCATTTCATCCCCAGGCCGTGTCATGAACCTGCAGGGGCCTGAGTGTTAGAGACAGTCAGAGCTGGGTGGGAATCCAGGCCCCAGCCACGGTGTCTGTGTACCTTGGGGACGTGCCTTGCCTTGCCAGTTTGTTTCCACATCTGTAAAATGGGTTAATAACGGCAGCCATCTCATTCCAGGGATGTGGCGAGGGTGCAGTGGCAGACTGTGTTTAACATACTCAGCTCTGAGCCCAGCACGCGGGACACTGGTTAATCGGCAGAACGACAATGACATGAGCACCAACTGTGTGCAGGATGCTGTGCTGAGTGTCCCTCCCCCAGACTGTCTTATGTAAATCTCACAGCCACCCCAAGGCTGTGGGACTCCTATCAGCCCCCTCTTACAGGCAAGGAAGCAAGGCTCAGAGGGGTAACATTGCTGGCCAAGGTCACATGGCTGCCGATGGCAGAAGTGGGATTTGAATCCAAGTCGTGGGAGGCCTGATTAGCAAAAGCCCCTGGCTCCTCCTTTACCACCTCCCACCCTCATAGATGAGGTTAAGAACCCATGATAGCTTATTTCCCTGGTCCTTTAAGAAATACTGCTGGGTGAGGCTTTACTGGAGGATCAGAGAGGGCAAGGGACCAGCCTGGGCTGCAAAGCGAAATGGTGCCAGAGCTGGTCCTAGAACCCAGGGCCTCTGGCTCTCTGGCCAGGCATCAGGCCTACCCACAGGAGATCAGTCAGGACCCTGGATGTCACTTCTAGTTCTGCTCTGGTCTCTTGAGGCAGGGGCTCTGATCTCCCATGCGTCTACCGCCTCACTTCTTTGTAGAAAGGCTCCAGGCCCTGGGAGAGCTCCTGGGCTTTTCTTCCCGAGGCCTCTGAGGTGTGAGATTGAAGCCCCTTTCTTTTCTCTTCCACCGAGAGGTAATTTGCCTGGAACATGTTGAGCACTTAAAAAATTTGGTCACATTGCGATGTCTGGGTTACCATGGTGACCTCACTTTGAATTTGCTTCCCAAGGGAAGCTGGTAATAATTAATACAGCACTTAGCACCGACTGCCCACAGAGTGTGGGGGAGGATTACGGAGTCCCCGGGATCCGCTTCCCCGGGGGACTCGATGCCTCCTCCTCCCCCGAGCAGGGTCCTGGGGTTCCCTGAGAAGAAAGGGGAGGGAAGAGGACCCGCCAGCCCTGTCCATCCCTTCAGCTGCTCCAGCAGTCATACTGTCAGAGCTGGACGAGTCTGGAGCTTCCTTTTACAGACAGGGAATTCAAGGCTCAAGGGAGTGCTGGTGACTTGTCCACGGCCACGCCAGATCCGGATGACATCAGGTCGGGCGGAAGGCTAATTTCAGGGTTTGGAAAGCCTGGCTCTGAGGCTTCTCCCCTTCTGCAGTGGCTGGAACACAAGGCCAATGCGCCGGGGAGGGGGCAGCAGACCCTTGTTCCGTCACTGTCCATTCAGCGCTCAGTGGGTTGTGTGGGGAGCAGGCTCGGAGGAGGCTGGAAGAGGGAACTGGAGAGGCGGGGAGGCTGGAGGAGCCTGGGAGGGAGGTTGTGAGCATGCGCCACGCAGGGACAGGCCTTCGCCAGTTCTGATGAGGAGCAGCCAGGAGCAGAAGGGCGACGGAGGGCTCCTGCTTTCCATGCGCCTCTCTGTCCTCCTCCTCCCACCATTTCTTGGTCCCCACCACAAGAAATCTGTTTGAATCCAGACTGCACCAGAGTTTTTCAGAGGGGGAAACTGAGGTTCAGAGAGGCCTTAGGGAGGTCCAGAGACCCACACCCAGTGAGTAATCAGCCAGGACTCAAGCCCACATCAGTCCGGATTTAGTGTCTACACTCTTCACCCTTGGGCAGGGTTCCTCCCTACCCCCACATTCCCCTTGAGGGCTGAGCTGAGAACTTGGAGAGATGGCAGTGCCCATGCAGAGCTGGAGGCTGGAAGGCTGGAATGGCCCTGGGGCTCTCCTGGGCTGGTAGAGGGCAGCAGATGGGAAGGAAAACCAGGCTGGTTTGTCTGCTGGAAACTGGAGCAGGTGTGGCTCAGGCAAAAAGGCTAGGAACTAGGAGCTTCAACCACGAAAGTGGGTTTCAGCAGCGGGATGAGGTGAAAGGAAAAGGGGGAAATGGCTTTGGTATCTCTGCTTACCTGCCAAAAACAGAGCTTGCGGTATTCTATTCATGTCAAAGGAAAACAAACCTGTGGCTTCAGTGTGCTGCCACCAGGTGGCGGTGTAATGTGGCTACTCATCGGAGATTAACCTCCATTAAAATAAATTTCACTCATTTTTCAAAAAGATAAAAATCAGCCGAGCGCGGTGGCTCAAGCCTGTAATCCCAGCACTTTGGGAGGCCGAGGTGAGAGGATTGCCTGAGTCCACAGGTTTGAGACCAGCCTGGGCAACTTGGTGATACCTTGTCTCTACAATAAATCAAAAAAATTAGCTGGGTGTGGTAGCGCACCTGTAGTTCCAGCCACTTGGAAGGCTGAGGTGGAAGGAATGCTGGAGCCCAGCAGGTCGATGCTAGGGTGGCTGTGGGCATGCCACTGCACTCCAGCCTGGGCGACAGAATGAGACTCCAACTCAAAAAAAAAAAAAGATAAAAATCTTTTAAAAATTAGACTTATATGTTTCACCCGATTTTTAAAAATTAATATAATGTTTTAGGGGGAAATGCCTGAGATACAGTTTGGATCATTTTCCCCTGACCTTTAGCTTTCGCCTACCTACCCCAAACCCTCGGCTCTCTGGTGGTCATCTTCCCTTTTCCCTCCGGCTCTGGTCAACAGCAGCAGAAGCCCATCCTAAACGTTTTCATGCCAACGTGACATGCAGGAAAGCGCAGGGGACCCAGAGTTGGCTCCCACCCCTATCTCAGTGAGCCCAACTCTGGAAGCAGCTGCCCCCACCCCGGCTGCCTAACTTCATTCACATACACTGTGGCTCTCACCTGCTGGGTTTGAACTCCTATCTGCCACACCATAAGGTAGTCCCTCCAGGCAAGACCATGGCTCATTCACCTCCGGGACTGTCTTAGGTCTTAACCACCATGTCTGGTAATAGTGGCCATCATAATAACTGGCATTTGTTATGTACCTACTATGTGCCAGATATATATGAACTTAGTTCCCACAATTCTAGGAGGTAGTTTCTATGATTATGGTCATTATACAGATGAGGGAACTGATGCTTAGAGACTTTCCGGTTGGGGTAGGGAGACACTGAAGGAGACATAACAAGTCCAGCTCAGGAGCCCATGGGTGGGGAGTCGGGGGCAGGCCTTCTTCCTCCTGCCACTCATTTGCTCAGGAAAAGTCGACTATGGCTGGACGCCCGGTGGTTACGGGCTCCCCTAGTCTCTGCCAGGTCCTGTGCCGGGTGAACACGCAGGGGGTGAGTGCTCATCACTCTGGCCGGTGAGGCAGCCTGCGTCCCAACCTCAGCTCCAGGGTTTCCCGCCCCAGCAGCGCCCCGGAAGCAGCCAAGCGTCTTAACCTCACCATCCTCTCGCCAAGTGGGCCATGCCGTCGGAATGGACGGTGGAGGCCTAGGGAAGGCCTCCTCGCATCCCATTGGCCCTCATGGGGCCGCATGCCTGTCCCCGAGCCAATCAGCGTGGCCGGAAGCAGGCCTTGGGTGGACAATTGCAACCCTCGCACGGTTTAGGAGTCGAGACGCGGGCCTGATGAAGCCCTGGTACGAGGGGGGAGCCCAAAAAAACCCGGAATAATCTTTTGGAGGTGGGCCCCCTTGTAGTACGGCTTCCCCACTAGGTAAGTGTTCTAGGAACGCATCAGCATCCGCGTACCAGCCAGAGTTGTTGAGAGGCTGCATTCGGCTTCAGTTAATTTTTTTGGAGATACTTTCAATTCGTTTTGCCCGTTTCAGGATGGATGATTTACGAGTGCACCTGCCCACACCGTGCTGAGTATTCAGCAGTTTTTGTCCAAAAGCATTATGACCCCCCATACCCCACCCTCTCTATTAACCTGATCTCACCCCGAGCAACTTGTTTTGTTTCCTTGATGAAAAAAGTCCTCAAAGGGAAATGTTTTGCCGATGTAGAAAAGGCAAAACGGAAAGTGGCAGAAGCACTAAAAGGCATCAACTGATGAATTAAAAAACTGTTTTGAGAGTGGGAAAAAAAATACGAGAGTGGAAAAAGCGTCTTGATAGGTGTACTGCATTGAACAGACAGTACTTCGAAGGTGATTGAAGTTTAAACATGTAAGAATAAATACACAAATTTTATAAATAAGTTTCGGTTTTGGGGGGGTCCCCACTGTAAAAAATAGGATAGATGGTGGTAACAAATAATAAAAATAAATAAAAATAGGATAGATGGAGCTAAACACTGACAAGAATAAAGCAGAGAAGGGGGTTAGAGACCATGTGGTTGGCTGGTCAGGGAAGGGCTCCTTGAGAAGGTGATGTGCAAGGGATGATCGGAAGGAGGTGAGAGAATGAGTCAGGCAGTCTAGAAGGAGGGAACAGAACTGTCACAGCCAAGAACGTGAGGAGACAGAACAAGGAAACATAATGTGTGTGTAGGGGATCCTGGAACAGAGAAGGATATTAGGTTAAAAAAAAAGGAGATCTGAATTAAGTATGGAGCTTAGTGACATGATAGTATATCAATATTGGTTCATGAATTGTGCCAAATGGACCATACTAATGTAAGATGTTAGTAACTGGGAAGCTGGGCATGGGATTTACAGGAACTCTCTGTACGATCTTCTCAATTTCTCTGTAGATCTAAAACAATCCTAAAATAAAACATTTGGCCAGGTATGGTGGCTCACGCCTATAATCCCAGCACTTTGGGAGGCAGAAGCGAGAGGATTCCCTGAGTCCAGGGGTTCAAGACCAGCCTGAGCAACTTGGCGAGACCTTGTCTCTACAATAAATCAAAAAATTAGCTGGGTGTGGTGGCACGCACCTGTAGTTCTAGCTACTTGGAAGGCTGAGGTGGAAGGATCAACTGAGTCCTGCAGGTCGAGGCTGTGGTGGGCATAAGTGTGCCACTGCACTCCAGCCTGGGCGACAGAGTGAGATTCTTGACTCAAAAAAATAAATAAATAAGGCCGGGCATGGTGGCTCAAGCCAGTAATCCCAGCACTTTGGGAGGCCAAGGTGAGAGGATTGCCTAAGCCCACGAGTTCGAGACCGCCTGGGCAACTTGGCAAGACCTCATCTCTACAATAAATAAAAAAACTAGCCTGGCGTGGTAGCACACGCCTGTAGTTCCAGCTACTTGGAAGGCTGAGGCAGAAGGATTGCCTGAGCCCCGCTGGGGTGGTTGTGAGCATGCCACTGCACTCCAGCCTGGGCGACAGTGAGACTCCAGCTCAGAATAATAATAACAATAATTTGAAACATTTATCCAAAAGTACGGGGGACTGCAAGGGCCCTGGGGCAGGAGTGTGCCTGATGGGATCAGTCAGAGATGCTGCTCAAGGGAGCAGGTCAGAGAGGGTGCTGGAGGATGAATTGTGTGCTGCTGGTAGGACGTTCCCTGGGACTCTGTCCTGTGCTGTGAGGTGGACGTCGAAGTACTGGAGGCCTGTGAGCACAGGAGTGACCATCTGACTTGTATTCTGATGGCCTTTCTCTGGGAGCTTTGTGGAAACAGGACCATGTAGGGCAAGGGCTGAAGCAGGAGCAGGGAGGAGGCTCCTGTGGAAGGCCGAGTGGAAGGACGGTGGGTCAGACCTGGTGGGAGAGTGGGGCAGGTGAGAGTGGCCGAGCTCCCACCTGGGAGGCCGGTGGGAGGTGGACATGCACTCCCCAAGCAACTCTGAGCGTTTCAAAAAGCCAGGCAGAGGCTGCACAGGTGACTTGAAAAGCTGACTCTTGCATTTCAGCTCCATGGCCCCACCAGTCAGTTACACTCTGGACTAATACATTGGTAACAATGAATTCATGCGTGTAGGTAGTTTTGTTTGTGGCAAAGCCCTTAAGACATGGAGTTCCTGGGAGAGAAAGTTGATGAAAGGGCCCCGGTGGCAGAAAGGCCAGGACTCTTTGCCTCAGGCTGTGGCTACTAGAATTATTGGTGTGGTGGCCATTTGTGGCTTCTTGGCTGCTCCAGCCTGGCAGTTCTCTGGTTCTTTTTTGTAAAAGCTCTGGGTTTCTGAGTGCAGCCTGGGAGGGGCCACAAGCTCTGTCCCCTGCCATGCAAAGGGACTGTCTTAGTCCATGTGGGCTGTTATAACAGACAGAATCGCTTGGGTGGCTTATAAACAACAGAAATGTATTTCTCACAGTTCTGGAGGCTGTGAAGTCCAAGGTCAAGGTGCCAACAGATTTGATGTCTGATAAGAGCACCTTCTTGGGGTTCACAGGCTGGAAGGGACTAGGCAGCTCTCTGGGGGCTCTTTGATAAGGGCCCTCTGGGGCCTTTTTGATAAGGGCCCACCCCCTAACACCATCACCTCAGGAGTGAGGATTTCAGCATACGGACCTGAGGAGTCGATAGACATTCAGACCACAGCAGGGCGCTGGTCTCCAGCCCAGCACGCAGCCCAGGGGAGGGCAGACAGCTCAAGCTTGGACTGCCTCTGTATTAGTCAGCTTTCACTGTGGTCACATTTCAGTGGCTTGCATTAGTAACCCGTATCTTTGCTCCCAGGTCTGAGGGTTGGCACTGACTCTGCTTACCTCTCACCCAGGTGTGGCCTGAGTATCGAAAACACTATTCTCTTGAAGAGAGAAGCAAGAGGCGAATGGAGCCAAGCAAGTGCATATTTGGAGCTTCCGCTCAGGCCTGGTGCGCGTGATGTCCACTCACGTGCCCCTGACCACTGCACGGCACACAGCTGCCTCTGACACTGGCATGGATGGTCCTCACAGTGGGGGTGGAGCAGAAAACTGGGGGCACCGATACGCATTTACCACTGTCTCCCAAGCCTGACTCAGGACAGGCAGGGACATGGACTCGCCCCTGTGCCCTGCCGAGCAGCTCCTGCTTCCAAACCACCCAAGCCAGCTGGCTCCTGTCCCTCGCCACCGGCTTCTTCAGCCTTCTACCCAGCCCCGTGGGTGCCGGCCCCTCCTTCACGCAAGTCCTCTTTGGGCTTATACTGGCCACAGGCAGTTTTTACAGCTTGCAATAAATTAGAAACAGAACAAACCTCAGATAAGAAGAGAACATATAGTAACCAGAAAGGGAGGTGATGTTCACAGAATTCCTTCGTGGAAACTACAGGGTTCGCAATTTCTATTTGCAAATATCAGTGTGACGAATGTGGTTGACAAGGGGAATCCAGAACAAGGGCCTGAAAGGAACCCAGGGGCCAGGAGGAATAAGAGCTGACAGGGTCTCCACAGGGAAGGTGGGAAGGCAGCAGAGACCCACTTGTTCACATCTTCATCGGGCCAACTCAAAACATCTAAAGTTCTGGCCTCAGCTTGCCACTGGCCTGGCCCCACCCCAGGCCCACCCCAGGCCAAGGCCCTGCCCCAGACCCAGGCTCTGCCCTAGACCCAGCCCCTGCCCCTACCCCAGGCCCAGGACCAGGCCCGAAAACACCCACCAGCATCCTCTGAGGTCCCAGGTCCCCGCAGGGTGGAGCCTTCCTCTGATTACCCTCTATCTCCCAGTTTCTCAACCCTGGCTGCACATTAGAAGCTTCTGGGGAATTCAAGCAAACAAACAAAATGCCCGGGGTCCTCCCCAGCCCAGTTGACTCAGGCTTTGGGTGGCCCTGCCATGGGCCTTTGGACTCCCCAGGTGACTTGCATGAGACCCACTGGCCTACTTCTCCCAAGCCCTGCAGTGTGTGGCAAGGGATGCCAGCGTTGAGATGGCAGAGCTTCAGCGATTTCAACAGAAAACAAAATAATCTGGATAATGTGAAATCTTCCAGTTTTTAAAAGTTAGCTCAAATGTATTAAATTCTACATGGATCAGACAAAATAAGTCTGCAAGCTACTAAGTAGGAACCGACAGCTGTAAAGTCCTTCCGTTTTCTTATTTGGGGCCTGCTCCCACTCTTGGCCTCTGGGAGTCTTGGCCTCTGGGAACGTGAGCACGGTCGAACACACATTCGGATGTGTGTGAATGTGACTTGAGTGTCGTGCTTGGGTTGGGCTCGAATACACTAGGCCCCAAGCTGCAGCAACAGGTGAATTACACGGGCAGAGTCCTCACAGGAAACCATCTACTCCTTGGTCCCAAACTTCTTTCTTGAGCACTTGGCCAGCTGTGATCCCACTAGACCCCCCCCAGCCCTAGGCAAAATACCTCAGCAGAAACAACTTGGTTCTTGGGACAGGTACCAGCAGGGGACTTTCTTCTTACCCCAAGCTGCTCACTCCAGGTTCCCCTTTGGTCCCCTTTGGGTTTTTTTGTTTTTGCTATTCGGAGTTGTTGTTTTGGCTTTTTTTGGTTTTGTTTTTTGTTGCCTTTTTTTGTAAAGAGACGAGGTCTTACTATGTTGCTCAGGCTGGTCTCAAACTCTTGGGCTCAAGCAATCCTCTGGCTTCGGCCTGGGCGACAGAGTGAGACTCTGACTCAAAAAGAAAAGAAATAATTATTTTTTAAATTATAAAAGTAACTAAGTTTATTATAGAACATTTGAAATGTATAGTAAAATAGAAAGAAGAAAATGAAGATCACCTGTCATCTTAACTGCCCTTTGGGTTCTGAATACAGAAAGATTCCAGAATGTTCTGAAAGGAAGTCCCATTTCAGTGTGAGGGAAGCCCAGAAAATCCCTCTGGTGGAAAGTTCCATTTTTCAGGACATTTAAAGCCTGGGCCATCTGACCCTTGACACTTGTCAGAGACAGACTTTGAGAACGCACCTTATTTTGTAGATTTGCATTTCTTCTTCCTACTACTAACAACAAAGATTCCAATTAGAAAGAAACCTCTGCGGTCTAGGGGCCTGGTGGCTGGCAGCTGGAGGTGAAACCAGACCTCTGGCTAAGGTCGCATGTGCCCCCTGGTGGCAGCTGGGGGTGGCTTCCAGTAGAGTCAAGTCCAGGGTCAGCCCTCAAGCTCAAGCCAGGATTCTCAAAGTGGGGGCGCAGGCTCACTTGGAACTTGTCAGAAATGCAGTTTTGGCAAGCACGGTGGCACATACCTATAATCCCAGCACTTTGGGAGGCTGAGTTGAGAGGATAGCCTGAGCCCATGGGTTCAAGTCCAGCCAGGGCAACTTGGCAAGAACTCATCTCTACAATAAATCCAAAAATTAGCTGGGCGTGGTGGTGCACGCTTGTAGTTCCAGCTACTTGTAAGGCTGAGGCAGAAGGATAGTCTGAGTCCAGAAGGTCAAGGGCGCAGTGGCCGTGAGCGTGCCATTGCATTCCAGCCTATGTGACAGAGTGAGACTCCGATTCAAAAAAAAAAGAAATAGTTTTTCAGGCCCTCCCCAGACCTCTTGAATCAGAAGCTTTAATTTGTGCTTTAACAGGCAATTTCAGGCTGTTCTGATGAACCTTAAAGTTTGAGAAAGTTCTCAGCAAGGATGGGCCTGGTACCAGATAAGTGTGTCAACGTGGCACAGGCCTCCAAGACTTGTCCTTGATTAAAAGTCACTGGCGGGCAGTCAGGGAGGGGAATGGTCAGGGACTGAGGAGGCAGCGCGTGCTGAGGCCCGGCCCACAAGCAGCTCTTGAAGGCCCTGTCAACGCGCAACGCTCAGCTGTGCCTCCCACTCCACCCTAAGGTTGTAGAGCTGGGAACAGGGGCAGAACAAGCCGGCTCCCAGAGCAAACCCACCTGGCTTCCTGAGCGGGACTTAAAAGGCCCCACCACGTTGTGTGAAGCTGAGCCTGGGATTCCTAGGAGAGGAAGCGCTGTTACGGCGGGGTGACTCCAGAACCCTAGAAAGCCCATCCTGTGGGGACAGAAGACTTGAACCTCAGGCAAAGGCAGGGGAACGAAACACCAGCACTGGCATGGAACACAGGAGAAACACTTAAATAATCCCAAGGAGGGAGGAAGGAAAAGAAGTGTGACTCTGGTCAGAGGGATAAGGATCCCTGTCATCGTTGAAACCGTTGTTCACCCAGGGGCTCATCCTAGAGGAAGTGCTGCATGATTCATTACCGTAAAATGCACAGTGCCCACACTGACCCAAGAGGCAGCAGGGCTGGCTCTTGGGAACATCGGGTCTAAGGGTTTAAGGCTCCAGCAGGGTGAGGATCTGCTAGGTCCCCGGCAGGCCCCTGCGGCGAGGTTTCCCAGACAGAGAAGTGATTGTTCTCAGGGTGTGCAGCTGTTAAGGAAATCTTTTTGCACCTGGGCTAAATCAAGCAGGCGTTTGTAGAGAAAATCTGACAGGAAAAGCAAGGTTTCAGCACAAACCAGAGACAGGCAGATGGGAGACGTCACAGTAAATATGCTACTTTAGAATTCTCCCTCTCCTTCTAGAAACAACTGTTTATACTGTCATTCTAATAATACTATTACAGAGATGCTCTGATTCAGTTAAGGCACAGCAGTTCGGATTACATGTCTTATCTATTAGCTAACCTTATTCATTCAATAAACAGGGAGTAGTCATTGCTCTAAGCTCTAAGTTACAGCAGTAGACAGTCTTTGTCATCACAAAGCTTATGTTCTGATGGTGGGAAAATAGAATAAGTAAAACGTACAAGGCTTAGAGCCTTTCATCTCCTGTGTGCCCCCCTCATCAATTTAGCTCTTAATTCTGGATTTCCAAAGTCCGTGTATCAGTATTTTTCTCGGCTAGAAAAAAAAGTTTAGAGTCTCCAGGTTAGGAAAGTCAGCTCAGCATTGGGCTTCTAAAACAATATGCAACTGAGTTAAACTGGAGAGCTTATTAAATGCAGACTCAGATGGGGTCTGGGGTGTGGGGAAGAGCCCGAGATTCCGCACTCTAAACACCCTGATGGTATGGGTGTAGGAGTCAGGCTGTCGGGGAGGAAGCAGCCCCTGGAGCCAGGTCCCTGCCTCCTCAGGACCTGCGACCTGCGCTGTAGTCTGAACTCCCACCCGGGAGGCCCTGGATGGTTTTCAGGGCGCTCTTTTGCATCATCACCTAGGTCCCATAGCAACTCCGTCAAGCAGGCCAGGAAGTAAGGAGCAATGCCCCTTCAAAGTGAGGAAACAGCACCCCAGAGAGGTTCAGAGAGGTCACGGATCCAGCCGTGGCAAAGCTGGGAGTGGGTGCCCATTCCTGTCTGAGGGCTTGGTTGAGGCACTTAGCTCTGCATGAACGAGAACAGAAGAGGCCAGCTTGGCGGTATGCTTCAAGAGTCACATACAACCAGGCGTTTATGGGTTTCAGAGGCCCTTGAACCTGAACAGGCCCAGCTCCCATGGCCCACCTGAAACAGCTGACTTCATTGCATTTGGTGGCTTTGGGGTAGGTTTTCCGTTGACCTCTTTAACTCCCGCTGGTGTGTGAATTTCAAAAGCAGCAACCTGATGGTGTGTGAATTTCAAAAGCAGCAACCTGATGGCAGCTGCTCGAAGTGTTCAGCCCTCTGAGGGGGCTCTTCACAGCCTGGATTAACGTAGGCGGTGAGCAAGGGGCAGGGATGGTGGGAGAAAGGACTATTCCCTTCCTTCAGGCCGGGACACATGAGGAATTGTTCATTCTTGTTTTATAGGAAAGATCATCACAGGGAGAGAGTACACATGACCGCTATGTCCTTATGTTAAGTTGGGAGATGTCAGTAAGAGAGTGTCTGTGACCAGTCAAAACACACTCAGCCCGCTCTTCCTGTAAATATTTAACCACCTAGACTGGTAAACACTGCTTTGTGGCATGTAATAAATTATAATGTACTAAGACGTGGAGCCACTTGATGATGGGCCTAAAATAACAAAGACAACAGCTGGAGGTTTCCTTGGTGGAAAAGAACGTGCCAGTGAGAATTCTGCAGGAGACACGTTCCTTCAGGGAAGGCAAAGGCAAAAACCCAGCCCAGGTGTTCCTCTGGGGAATTCTGCTCATGGTATTCATATGGTGTGTCCGTAAAGGCTTGATGGCCAAGACTCAGAAAGGGTATCCAGCAATAAGGACACAGGGTGAGGTGCCAAGGGCAGACTTTTCCAAGACTGGGGCCAAGATCAACTGCAACAGTGGCCAAGAGAGGAAAGCAAGGGCCAAGAGAGGCAGCTGGCTCTGCTGAGGATGAAATGGACAGAGCCTCTAAAAACAAGCAAGGAGGACAGAAGCAGTTACCTGAGGGTCAGTTCAGGATCTACAGCAGAGAGGAAACCCAAGAGAGCACTGGCCACTAAGAGGCCAAACAAGAGTCCAGAAAACAGGAAAGGGCAAGACATTGGTGCAGGAAATTTCCTCTCAAGACTTTCTCACCAAGCACCTCCCACCCCACGCCTAACTCGCTATTTTAGGAAAAGTGATTTGTACCAGAAAACAAACCAGCCTTGACTCTAACTGGATGCCAGAGAAGAGAGACAACAAATGTGAATGGATGTGTCTTTAAGTAAGAACAGAAATCAGATCAGCTTGAGTGATGAGTCTCCCCCAGACCCTCTGCCTGCTCCCTGCCCAGTGAATCTGCTGTGTGAGGCACCCCCACCTGGCGTGGCCGAGAGGAGAACAAGAGGACGACCACCTAAGCCCTACTAGGAACAATCTACCTAGCGGTGCCCTCCTGGAAAGTTAAAAAGGCAGAAAACTAGTTTTATCTGTAAGAAAATGTTTATTCTTTTGAACCCCACAGGAGAAAAAAAAAAAAAAAAGGAATGCAGCCAAGACCAAATATTTAACGAAAATAGTGTCCCAAAAGGCAGCAAAATGGGGGAAACCTCAACACAAAGTCAGTGACAATTTTCCATGTTTTTGCACAAAGATGAAAAAATATATGACAATTCTGAGTAACACTTTCATGGTGACAATAACCAAGATGATTCAAAATGCATAATGGCAGCAACATGCACACCTGGCTAAAGCTAGAAGTTTTTTTTTAATCCCCAAATAAGATCTGTGATTAAAAGGATGATTCTTTTTAATACTTCTATTTTACTGACTTGCTTGTCCTACTTAATTTGCTTTAAATGAGACATACATGCCAATTAACAGGAAATTTTAGAGGAACTATGTCCTTCAGAATCCATGGCAAGGAAGCAAAACCATTCTATTTGGTTTCTTGATTTGTCCTAGTCTCCAAATACAATCTTGCTTAGCCCTCCCTTTCCCAGTCCCTCCCCCACCCCACCCTGATTCTTAAACACTTCCAAAAGTTGCCTGTGCAAACACTTTTCTACCAATGTATAATATACATTTGAAACTGAAATCTTTGTGCAGAGTTTTGAGTTTGAGTCTTAAAAAAAAAACCCTCCTTGGCACAAGAGTTGAGGAATAGTCAAGCTTCTTTTAAATCATTAAACACAAGATGATGAAAAGTGGAGAAAGCACAGTTAAATGAAATGGAAAAAACCCTAGAATCGCAGCTTTTATTAGCCATCGTTACAGTCTCTCCACAAACACCACCCAGCTCCCTTCCCAAGGTGCTTTCCCGGAGGCCAGTGCAGTGCTTGTTAGCGAAAGACCCAGAAGGCGCAGTTGTGGTGGTAACGAACAGCCCAGCTACCCACCAGCGTACAGCAGGATCCGCAGGAAGCTTGACACAGACAGAAGATAGATGACGGGAAGGGGGAGAAGAGTTTAGAATGACCAGGTTTCCTCTTGCAGCGTCTTTTCCCAAGACACCGTGAAGACCGCTGCCAGTCATTTTCTAGGACTACGCACTGATGGGAATGTAAATATTTCAAAGGCAACCCCTGCTGCATTCTCACAGCTAGTCTCATCAGTTGGGCTCTCCTCAGCTTAAATGATGCTCCTTGAATTTGTTTGGTCCTTGGAGGGGCAATCGATTTTTGTTTTTTGTGATATTGATAATCATCTTCTTTAATGCAGCTATAAAATCAAAGCTGTGTTAGGTTATTTACCCCTTGACTCTTACACTAAAAGTTTTCATTATTATCCCATGTGAATCCAATGTGCAGGTTTTGCTTGCTTATTTAAGAACAAAACAAAACAAAAAGAAAGGTTTGAAAAGCAAAAACTCTGCTTTTTTCTCTTCAAGAGGAAACTATGTAAGAATACATAAAAGGCAAAATTGGCTACTTGAAATCCAAGAATGGTTTTAATGTGTTGGCCGAGAAAAATAAATTGTAAAGTTCTGTGAGGTCTTCTAAAAATTTACAAGAAAAACTGATGGGCAGTTCTAATCAGATTTGGATGTTATCTTTCCCCCCTTTTTAAAAATGACAACATATACAGTCCCACAAAATACAATATAAACTTTTTTTGTCTTGACTGCCAGAGATGCTCCTTTGCGATGCCTTCTGATAACCAATGGCTGGGTACAACACACAGCTGGCCTTCATTTCTTCAGGGGCTGGTAAACAGAGGCATTGGGATCAAGTCCAGAGGGGCTGGTTTCCACAAATTTGGAAGAGTAGTGGGGGGAGACAGGGCTCAGGGGGCTGGTGGCAGCACTGTACGTTATGCTGGGCATGACGGCCATGACTTCAGCTATCTTCTGTTTTAGGTCCTTGATTTCCTGGTCTTTCTGAAGAATTTGTCCTAGAAGATCAAAGAGCCATCATTAGTGAGGAGGGAGGGCTCACCCAACACAATGCCCCCTTGGGCCAATCCCTAAGTAGATTCGGTTCTGCATTAACAGCTCCAGGTTAACAGCTCCAGGTTCCACGGTTTATAAGGGCAGCAAAACTTCCTGTAAAGGGCCAAATAATAAGTATTTTAGGTGTCGTGGGCCACATCCAGTGTATTGTCTTTTGTAATTTTTTTTTCTGGCCATGGAAAAATGTAAAAACTATTTTTCAGGGGCAGTACGAGCACAGGCAGCAGGCTGGATTGGCCTACAGGCCATGGTGGACTGATTCCTGGCTGAGGGGTAAGAAGGGATTCTGTTCATGTAGGTTGACTGTAGGAAAGGGGTCAGTTTCCAGGATCCAAGTTTTGTTTTGTTTTGTTTTGAGTTGGAGACTCACTCTGTTGCCCAGGCTGGAGTGCAGTGGCACACTCATGGCCACCCCAGCATTGACCTACTAGGCTCAGGAGATCCTTCTGGAACTACAGGTGTGCGCTACTATGCCCAGCTAATTTTTCGATTTATTGTAGAGATGAGGTCTCACCATGTTGCCCAGGTTGGTCTCGAACCCGTGGGCTCAGGCAATCCTCTCACCTCAGCCTCCCAAAGTGCTGGGATTATAGGCTTGAGCCACCGTGCCTGGCCCAGGACCCAAGTTTTAACCTGGCAGTCACCTGATAGCCTATGAGGGCTGCTGATTTGGAACTCTGGCTCTGCCTCTGGAGCTGGAATTTTCTTCTGGGAGGACAGAGTATCTCAGAGTGCCAGATCAAGGAGTAGAGAACAATCAAGGCCTCAGAATCAGTCCCAGGAATATACTTCTGCCATTAGGTTCTCCAACAGCAAACAGATGAAACTCTGTGGCTGCCGCATCGCTTGCCCTTGCCTCTTAGCACAGGACCCCTCAGACCGACTGCCCGGTCAGATACTCTAACACTACCCTACCCAGCCTTCCTGCACTTCCTCACTGCAGTTGTGTGGGATCTGATTGGCTTGCTGGCCTCCGCTGCTTCCCTCTGCTCTCTACGTAGCTACATCTGAGGTTTCCGTTTCTACTTCCTCAGCAAAGCTTGCCCTATCCTCTCGCCTAAATCAGCTCCCTCGACTCCCAGATTCTTGCCACACTTAAACTTTCCTTTCTCCCACTTATTCTTAGTGATAATGATAATGACAACAATAACTAAGACACCGGGCATCATATATGCCAGGTGCAGTGCTCAGTGCTGACATGCTCCCTCATTTCCTTCTCACGACAATGGGAATTATTAACATTATCCATTTTACAGATGAGGAAACTGAGGCCTAGAGAAGTTGAGTGACTTGCTCGAAATATACAGTAAGTGACAGAGCCAGGGATCAATTCCACACAGTATGCCTCGAGTCTACACTCCCACCTACGGCATGCCTCCATCTCTGGCAACGACTCACCTGGTCACGATCTGTGTCCATCCTCTCTCCACTGGACCATGAGCTCCATGAGGGCAGAGACTGCATCTATTTGCTTTTTTATCACTCTGCCCCTAGTGCATAGCTCAGCAGAAAGCTGAGGCTCTGCAAGTTATGCATCTTGCTCTAAGTCACTCCATTTTTAAGAGGCAGAGTGGGATTTAAACCTAAGACCACTGTGTTCCAAAGTCCATACAACTTTCACCATGCTGCGTGGCTCCCCAGTCTACTGGGGAAATTAGCCCTTAGGAAGAGCCTTTCAGAAATTAAATGCCAAAACAAGAAAAAGGCTGCACTTAGGTTGTACTTAGTTTGAGACTGTTCATGGATCTCACTGAAGACAATAATATATTTGGAATATGAGAGCTTGGTGGTATATGTTTTTAAAAGGATGTAGTAGAGATTAAAGTCAATTTGGAACCAGGATGAATCCAATGATACAGAAAGTATGAAGCAGAAAAGCAATGCGGATTTGATATGAATGACAAAGTTGGGTTATCATTAGAGTATTCTGAACATGACCGTGGAGGGAGATGGTGGGAAGAAGCGGCAAGTGCAGTGGAAAGGAACAGCTCCCTCACTTCCTTCACGTCCTCTGAGCTTCAAGGAAGCATCAAACATCCTCCTTTGAACAAAGTAAGCCTCAGATGAATAAAATACCTAATGGCAACTGATATATGAGCCACTGAATCTTTTTCCATGCAGATTTCAGTTTGATTTCTTTAATCATTAGCATGCAAACATCCCCAGAGCTCCGGAAAGACAGTTCTCTTTGCTTCTTTGTCACTTTGTAAGGCTTTCTGGGCTGACAGGAGCAGTCCGTGCGGGAAGCCCCACTCTGCCTGGCTACTCTGAGATCAGGTGCTGCTCACTCCAGGGGGGATCTTTTCCAAGTGTGTAAAGCCAAGTAAAGAAGGATGAGGCAGAGAGGGGTGGCCACTCCTCAGATGGCTGAGTTAGGCAGGCAAAACATCAGTGTGAAGCCAGGTCTGTATTCTCAGGGACTCTCACAGGGCCTGGCACATGACAGGTTTCAGAAAACATGGCAAGTGGATGGCCTGCTCTCCAAACTCCCCATCTGCCTCATTCACAGCTGCAGCTCAGGACACTCAGGCTACTCCCCATCCCGCCTTGCCCATGCTGTTTCTTCTGCATAGACACCTCTCCACCCCTCACCCCCAGCACACTGCTTCTTCCCTGGGTCAGCCCCTCTCATCATTCAACGCCCAGCTCAGACATTAGCACCCCTGGGAAACAGCTCTCTCCAACTCCCAAGACTGCTTCATCCTGGCCTCTGTGTACCCCAGGCCTGTTTGTGCTTCCACTTTTTGATGACTCTGCAGTTCTCCATCTCAACAACAAGATAACTGTGGGCTCCCTGAACACAGAACCACACTCTTCTCTATATGCCCTGCACTTGACATGTCTCACCTCAGAATGTCTGCAGAATGGAGTCATGTGATGGGCCTACATTTTGATGTTGGGTGCGTACCAACACTTGAAGAGGAAATTGAAATGCCCCCCAGTGCGGAGCTGTAAGGGGGAGCCTGCCCTGAGCCTCCCCGTGTGTTCTCAGTCTTCCACGCTCTCCTACCTTGGGCAATTTCGAGCTGCCGCTTGGCGTCGCCCAATGCAGAGAACAGGTCCAGCTTGATTCTCGTCTCTGCGCTGAGGCTGTTCTCCAAGTGCTGTGTCTTGTCTTGCATGGCCGAGAGGGCTGACATTAACACCTCAGTGTCCTTCTCATTTTCCTTGTACTTCCGAAGCTCCTATCAATTATCATCAAAACAGCAATGCTACAAGGTAGTTTTGACATCAATGTCTACAATTTAGCCTGAAATCACAAATTAAATCCCACTATTCTTGGCCTGGCTGCTAGAACACAGCATTCTGGTGTTTGATGTGTTTAAACCTTACCACTTAGAGCAAGTGCCAAAAGCACGTATATGGCAATATGCACATACAAATCATTCAGCAGACAGTCAGTTGACTGTGTTGGTCATGTGTCTAGGTAACAGTGCACTCTGCCTCCAAATCAAACAGTTTCTTGTAAGCCAATTCAGAAACACAGAGAACTTTTGCTTGCAGGCCACTTGCAAATGTTACTGTAATGCTGTAATCAAACTTGCCAAGACTCTTCTCTTAACCTGCACTAAAAATTACAAAAATGTTAGTTATTTTGACAGGGCATATTATAGAATATTGTAGAATAAGCCCACTTAAAACAGCTGGTGACAGAGCCAATAAATAACATAGATAATTGAATTTTTTCATTTTAAAGGAGAAATCCAAATTTATTACAGAGAACTGTAAAATATAGTAAAGTTCAAAGAAAAAAATTTAAATTACTCAAAATACTAACCCTAAAAAATTTGATATATTGTCTGTTAGTCTTTTTTATGCATATGTGTACCCTTTAGCTTAACCAAAATATTATATTTATAGTTTTGCACACAATCTTTTAAAAATGTATTGATTTCAAGTATTGTTTGAAAATAAAATTTTTATTGCCTGTATGATACTCCTGAATGTTCACAAACCTAAATTTATTTATTTATTTATTTTTATTATAAGATGTGGGGTACAATTCAGGAGTAGGTATACAAACGTTGATTATGTAGGTACCCAACAAACCTAAATTTAAATGAATCTCTAATTGTTAAGACTGTTTCCAATTTTTTTATATTTATATACCACTAAAATGAACATCTTTGTATATCAATCATTGGTGAGACTTTAAAATATTTATCTTAGGCTGGATTCCTAAAAAAAAGAAATACTTAAAAAGCACAATCTTTTCCAGAAAGTTACACTTCCACCAGCAACATATGAGGCCTATTTTATTGTATCCTCACCAAGATTGATGTTATCATTAAAAAATTATTTGCTAATTTCACAAAGAATAGTGGGGTCTCACTCTGTCACCCAGGCTGGAGTGCAGTGGCATGATCATAGCTCACTGCAGCCTCAAACTCCTGGGCTCCAAGGATTCTCTTGCCTTAGCCTCCCAAGTAGCTGGCACTACAGGCATGCACTATCATGCCCGGTTTATTCTTGCTATGTTGCCCAGGCAGATGTTGAACTCCTGGCTACAAGCCATCCTCTCACCTCAGCCTTCCAAAGTGTTGGGATGACAGGTGTGAGCCACCATGCCCTGCCTGATACCTAATTTTAATCTGTATGCCTTTGATGATTCATGAGGATATATTTTTATATTCTTATTCATCGTCTGTATTTCTTCTGAATAATTTGTTCACATCCTTAGCCTATTTTTCTCTATCTTTGAGCTTTTTTTAGCAACTTTCATTAGCTATATATATATATACAGAATATCCGTTCCTTATTTATAATATTTGTTGTAATATCTGTATCTTCTCCAATTATTATTATTATTATTATTGCTTTGTGATTTCCTCCAATGCTTTTATATTTAGAAAAGTCTTTCCCCTGTTTCAAGATCAAATAAATTCTATATTTTCACCTAGTTTTAAAAAATCATTTTTTTTCCTGCATTCAACTCTTCATATGGATTTTTTTAATGTGGTATGAGAGGAACTTCTAATTTTTTCCCCAGTTACTTAGCTATTCCAAAGATTTTTACTGACTAATCCCCACCTTTCTTATCTGCCTCTGATGTCACCTTTACTTTTTCTTAGTACTCTACTTCAGGTCATCCATTCTACTCCAATGACTCAACAGTAACTTTTTACTAGTACCACATGATTCAAATTCAAATTAACTTTGCAATACATGACATTAGTTTTAAATGCCAAATACTTGGCTAAGGCATACACAGCCCCAAAAACTGGCTGTGTCCAGAGCACTAGCACTTTTCCTTGTCATGCACTACTAACAACCATAATCTGCAAGGCTTAGTGCCATCTAGAAGAGCCAACTCCCTGGCAATGGACAGAGGGTTACGGCTAAGAGGAGATGTGTAAGTTCCAAAGGCACTAATCTGGCTTATAACCTGAAAAAGTTAAACAAATCTATAGTAAGTCAAGTTCTGGTATGAAACATGTCAAGAGACTGTCAACATTTCTAGCTTTTATTAGAATATGGTTATATTAAATAGGACTTGAAAGGAGCTGGGTGAGAGTAGAGCTTCAAATCTTTTGTCAAATAGAGAATTTTCAGATGCAGTGGGATATAGTCTGTATCAAGAGGTACCGTCTTGCCTAACAGAGGAACTCAAGCACGAGGGAAGTCTTCGATCCCCCATTACCTGTACTTTCAGTTCCAGTTCTCTGATCTGGTCTTCTTTCACCTTCATGTCCATTGTGAGCTTCTTGCCCTCTGCTTCTAGTTCTCTGATCCGATTCCGTAAGGTTTCGGTGCATTCTCCCCTTTTGAAGAAGAAGAGAAGAAAACAAAGTGATTTAAAAGACTACAGGTTTACTTATATCGCAGGATTACTATTTCTCTTATACCCCAGGGTCTGTCAGGTTTTAGCTTTTGGCTCAGTCTACTCATTTCTCTCCTTTAAAGAGTTCAATAATGATCTAAGGCAGTGGTCCCCAACTTTTTTGGCATCAGGAACCAGTTTCGTGGAAGACAATTTTTCCACAGATGGCGGGGGTTGGATCATCAGGCACTGGATTCTCATAAGGAGTGCACAACCTAAATCCCTTGCATGTGCAGTACTCAATAGGGCTTGCACTCCTATAAGAACTGAATGCCACTGCTGATCTGACAAGAGGTGGAGCTCTGCTCACCTGCTGTGTAGCTCTGAAACAGGTCACGGACGGGTACCAGTCTGCAGCCCGGGGCTTTGGGATCCCTGATCTAAGGTAATTGAGCTGGGCACAGTGGCTCATGCCTATAATCCTAGCACTTTGGGAGGCTGACATAGGAGGACTGCCAGGAGCTTGAGACCAGCCTGGGCAATATAGTGAAAACCTGTCTCTACAAAAATTTTTTAAAAAATTAGGTGGGCATGATGGTGCACACTTGTAGCGCCAACTACTAAGGAGGCTGAGACAGGAGGATCACTTGAGCCCAGAGTTTGAGATTACAGTGAGCTATGATCACACCACTGTGCTCCAGTCTGGGTGACAGAGTGAAACCTGCCCCCCCCCCCCAAAAAAGGGAAAGGGCCAGGCTTGGTGGCTTAGCCTGTAACCCCAGCACTCTGGGAGGCTGAGGCGAGTGGATTGCCTGAGCCTGTGGGTTCGAGACCAGCCCAGGTGACTTAGCGAGACCACGTCTCTACAATAAAGTTTTTTTTTTTTTTTTTGAGTCGGAGTCTCACTCTGTCGCCCAGACTGGAGTGCAGTGGCCGTTCCCGGCCACCGCAGCCTCTACCTGCTGGGCTCCGGCGATCCTTCCGCCTCAGCCTTCCGAGTAGCTGGAACTACAGGCGCGCGCTACCACGCCCGGCTAATTTTTTGATTTATTGTAGAGATGAGGTCTCGCCAAGTTGCCCAGGCGGATCTCGAACCCGCGAGCTCAGGCAATCCACTCACTTCAGCCTCTCAAAGGCGCGGGATTACAGGCTGAGCCACCGAGCCCGGCTTTACAATAAATATTTTAAAAAATAGCTGGGCGTGGTAGTGCACCTGTAGTTCTGGCTACTTGGAAGGCTGAGGCAGAAGGATTGCTGGAGCCTAGCAAGTCGATGCTGGGGTGGCCATGAGTGTGCCACTGTATGCCAGCCTGGGTAATGGAGTGAGACTCCAACTAAAAAAAAAAAAAAAAACCCAAAAAACAAAAAACAAAGGAAAGAAAGAAAGAATAAAATAATTATCATTAGCCAGGCACTAAGTTAGGTACCTTACCCACACTATCTTCTTCAATCTGGGGTCTATTATCCTATCTTCTAGATAAGAAAACCAAGGCTACATAGATATAACACTAGTCCAAGGTCACCTAGCTTTTAGGTCACGGAACTGGGATGAGAAGTGAGGTTTTCTGGCTCCCATTCCAGCACACTTCCCACCAGGCCACGGGACTTGAGACAATACACACACAGCCGAGCAAGACAGAACTCAGCATGTACTACCTCTAGCAGGGGGCAGTAAACTGAAAAAAAAATTTCCCCACTTTTGAGGAGCTACACATTGGTAATTTTACCTTTCTTTAGTCATGAAGTTGCCACAAGACTAGAGTAAACAGAAAAAGGGGCGTAGCATTAAGCTGCCCCTCAGGGCTATAATGAGTACATGCTAAAAGAGATGCTAGCAATGGCCAATTCAAAGTTACAGAATGCCCTGGATCCAGAAACAGGCCGGTGAAGAAAGCAGGTGTTCTTCATCTACCAAAGAGGAAGGTCTAGTGAGAGCTTTACACCCTGAGATGTACTTAAGAATGAAAACAGCCCTAAATAGGTGAAGGCAAGCAAAGACCGTCCAAGGATATGACTAAAACAAATATGCTAAACTGGAAGCAAGGGATTTGGGGTAGACACTGAAAAGAACTTACTGATTCTCAGGCATGGGAGACACTAAACAATATGGTGAAGGACAGCAATATCCTCTCCTCAGTGGGATTTTTCTAAAAGGGCAGGTGCTGGATGAATTAAGGAGAGCAGAGGCCACACTAAATGAATGTTCAGGAAAATCTTCTGCAAGTCCAAGTGCTTCAGATATGCTTACACATCTTTAAACAAACAACCCACATCCCAAGCAGGCTAGTCAAGGGTCCTGAAAGTCTGCATAGATTCAGATGGACCATCTGCAGGCTAGAGTCGCTGGGGGAAGCCAGGATCACCCAGGACAGAGTTCTCACTTGCTGCCACTTCCTAAAAGGCAAAGGACAGGACCCCCAAAGAAGGCTACTAACATGCCAACGGTTGACAAGTAAATTATTTGTTTAGTATAAAAAAACAAAGCTCAAGGAAGCATTACAGTTGAATTATACCACACAGACACAAATTAGGTTGGAAATTAAAAGTGAAATAAATAATACTAATTTACCCTCACTCTATATCTACAAACCCATAACTGACCCCTACCGTGTAGATAGACTTCACTGGTCAAAAAAACAAAGAAAAAGTGATAAGTGAAATGGAAGGAAAAAAGCTCTTAATTATCTCTCCTTGCTGGAATTCAGATGGCAGGTACGCATCAGTTTTTTGAATACTCGCATGGGAGGTACTTTTCAGTGGTACAGAAGGCAGTCCGCAATTTTCATCACTCCACAAATTTAATGCCATCTAATACAGACTTATGTTTCACTTTTTATTCCATCTCATTTGAGTTTGCTGATATCCAGCAAAGACATGAGCAATCAGTACACAGTGCTTGGGCAACCAAGATTTTACCTTTCTTCCATCTTAAGATAAAAACTCCAGAAACACACGCCTAAGAGTGGAGAGCAATGATGGTCACCTATAGGAAACAGAATTGCAGATGGCGTCTCTTCAAGTAGTTAGTGACCGTCAGCCTCACAGAAGGTGACTGGAACCTTGCGATGAGCAGCACTTTGCCTCCCAGGTGTGGGAAGCATGGCGATCCCTCCTCCCTCTTTACAGATGAGCTCACAGAGGGAGGGGGCTGTTGTCGACAGTGCAAGCCTGCACAGATGGAGTTTAAACCAGCTGATAAAACTGTACTTACAAGCACTCCACCCATGCCTGAGTGTTGTGTGTTCAATCCTGCCCAAGGCATCAAATTCCCAGTGTGTCTTGGTAAAGGATCATCAACCTTGGATTAAACACTCAAGTGACAAGGACATACCTGGATGCAGCAGCAAATGCAACAGCTCGAGCAGCAGTGGCTTCTTCTAACTTCTTCCTTTTTTTCTCTTCCATTAACTGTTTTTCTACAAAACTTCGGGCTTCCTGCTCAGCTTTTAGCTTTTTCTCCAACTGGCTGATATTCTGCTTGTCTTTTTGCTTCATTTGCACGGCATTATGTAACCTATGGAAATATAAAGTTTTACAATTAGGAACACTCACTATAAAACCGTGAGGAACATGACTTCTTTTTATCAATTTAAGGCCAAATAAACAGGAAGTTTGAACAGCAAATCATGTCAATTCCCAGAGCACCTAGGGAAACACATTATTGTTATTCTTTAATAATTCCTAAACACCAATAAACAAGCTGCCTTATAAGAAAGAGAACCAGACCTAGCCTCTGCTCTCTTAAGGGAAGTGATGTACAGAAGGTGGTCCTGGGCAAAACAAGTTTCTAACAGAGGGGAACATAATCACAGAACTCATTCTAGAGCCCTGAAAGAACCATGGGCAGGACCAGCCCCACTGAAACAGAAGTAATGGCAGGGGGAAGCCCTTTCTTTTCCTGAATACAATTCTGTGGCAGCCTTTCATTTCCAGCTTGGGATGTTTGCTGAGTGTCCCAACATCCATCTTGTAGTTAGAGTCACAGGATGCTCAATTCAGATAGAAATTTCAGCCTGCCTTCCACCACCCCCAGCTTTACCTATCAGCATGAGGTGAGCTCACCATTGGATGCTCTTTATGTACCAGTGCTAGAATCACCACAAATGTCAGTCGGAAGCAATGAAGAGGTTCTTTGCTGGTAATGCTGTAGCTCTTGAGTTACATTCCTTAAAAATGCTGGATTCCTCTTCCAACTGGGGAAGTCCAGAGCCTATAATCACTACCACTAACATGTACTGCTTGGAGATATTTTTTTTAAAAAAAGACCCACATTGAGTCAAGAAGTAATTCCAGAATGACTTAATGGAAAGCCTAAAAGAATTCACATAGAAGAGCTGGCTTTTTGCCTCTTCCTTCAAACAAAATCAGTCAAAGTACAATGTCATTTTTTATTCCAGAAACCAAAGTAAACCTAAATAGCAGAACCCTCTGGAAACTTTCCCTCAAAGGAGCAAGATTTTCCAACTGTGGTGGAACGACTTCTTGTCAGTTTAACTTTTATTATCACAAAGTTATTGAATGTGAGAAGACAAAATAGAAATAATAATTAACTATTTTGTTGCAATGAAAAAAGGTTCTATAGATTTTATAAACATGTTGGATACCTGGTACTAAATTACTCATTTTAAGCATCGTATTTAAACCCCTCTTGGTAGTCTCTGTCACCCAAGCCTCAAGCTCTGAGCCCGGGGCCTGAGAGCAACAGTGAGGCGTGGGCTGGCCCAGCCATGCACATACTTGTTCTGCAGCAGCTCGTTCTCCTGCCGGAGTTGGCCCATTTCTGAGCGGATCCCTCGCTCGGTGCTCGACAGGGAGCTGATCTGACTGCGGAGCTCTTGTTCCACTTGCCGGCTGGCTTGGAGGTCAGCCTTTAACTTTTTAATATCTTGTTCCAGCCTAGGAGAAGGAGAAACGTAGCATTTTCATCTGGGAGACGGGGCTGGGAGACCTGGCTGAGGTACCCGACACTGGCTGGAGGGCAGAAAACTCCTGCCATCACAAGGACTCCTGCCTGCAATTGGCTTAATTCTATTGTGTGGTTCCCCGATCCCCAATTTCCCTCAAATGTCTGTGAACACTGACAAGTAAACATGGCGCTATAGGTGTCTGAGCTGTTCTGCAAGGCAGACAGTGGCTACAGACCAAGGTTCCCTTCGCACCGGCAACTTCGCATGCCCTCTGCCAGGGAAACATGTTCAAACAATCAGCTCATGACCCGCCACTTACTGGTCTGAGATATTCTGATAGATCTGACTCTTCTGTGTAAGATTCCCTCCCACTGTGGGCCTAGAAGAAAACAGTGTCTGCGACAACCTCTGAAATTCTAACATCCTTGCTAAACGACGTTCACACTTCTAGTGATTGTGGCAGAAGAGCTCATTAGACGCAACAGCAATGAAAAAAAGAAACAAATTACATGCTCTAGGAATCATAAGAACACTCCATCTGTGAAATGAAGCCCACCTTTTCTCCTCAGCCCTTGCTGCTGTTCCATCCGCTTTCTTTACTATAATAATAGTTTCATTTTAAGCGATATGTTCTGGGGACCTATATATCACATGTAGTACTGGAAAGGGTCAACAAAAGTGTAAAATCAAGTCTCTTTCTTCATGGGAGGACTATATTACGAGGGACCAAGAAATAGATGATTAAGATGAAACAATAACACAAAGAAGGCTATGACTAAATACATGCCGGAAGGAATAATAGCAGCAGCTACTATTTGATGAGAATTTAAGTGCCATGTGCTACTCTATAGGTTTTAATAGTATGAGCTCATTTAATCTGCACGACTATGGGCCAAGTGCAATTATTATTCCCATTTTTACAGATGAAAAACTCTAGCCCAGGAAAGGTGGCAGCCCAATCACCCAGGCAGCGTGGCTCCAGAGTCCATTCTTGTCACCACTAGGCCAAATGGGGCTACAGTGCTATGCAAGTCCGAGGAGAGAAGACTGGGAAAGGCTTGAGAGAAGATGGGGATTGAGCTGGACCCTGAAGGTTGGGCAGGATTTGAAGAAGTAGAAGGAGAGGAGGGGCCGTTCTAAATGAGGGGGAGATATGTTCAAAAATGCAAAAGAATGGGTCAGATGTGGTGGCTCATGCCTGAAATTCCAGCACTTTGGGGGGCCAAGGCAGGAGGACTGCTTGAGGCTAGGAGTTCAAGACCAGCCTGGGCAACACAGTGAGACCACATCTCTACAAAAAAAAAAAAAAAAAAAGCTGGGTAGTGGCATGTGCCTGTAGTCCCAGCCACTTAGGAGGCTAAGGTGGAAGGACTGCCTGAGCCCAGGAGGTCGAGACTGAGGTGAGCTGTGATCATGCCGCTGCACTCCAGCCTGGGTAACAGAATGAGACCCTGACTCAAAAAAAAAAAAAAAAAGAAAAAAAAGTCAAGGGCAGGGATAGCCACAGACATCTGGGGGCAAGTCATCAGTCTGGCCTCTGAGGAAGGCATGTACTGTGAACAGAATTGGAAAGGGTAGGATGGGTCTGGCAGATGGGACTATGGCACTGAAAGTCAGGTCAAAGATGGCTGCTATGTGAGACGTAGAAGACACTCTTTCCATCAGGATACAAACTCACAGGTAGGTGAAGTCAGTCTGCTTTCTCTCCAACATACCAACAGAACCAAGGTTCCCAGAGGACAAAGGTGATCTCTCTTTGGAACTGTCGGTTCCATAGACTAAGTCTTCCCAGACATGTTTTAAACACTAAACCCAGAGCCTACCACAGAGGTCAATACTTACTCAATATATGTTGCCTGACCTCTTTCAGAAAACCAAAGAGCAGCTTTACTTACATATCCACCATTAGACAACTTAAAAACAAAAACCTCACAAACCCCAAATCATGAAACACTATGATGGTCACCTTGTAGGTACAGAAGCCAGTCCTCCTGGCCGGTGCCTGGGAGCATGGCCTAGAAACCTTGTGTTCCAGAAGCACTGCTAGGTCTCCTGACATGGCCTGCTCCCCAGGGAAGGATCACAAGTTGACATCACGTCACACTTTCCCTGTTGCCAGGGTTATTCCAGTTGAATGTACTCTCGGAACCACAGTAAACAATTACAAATCGGCATTTACACCATCGCCATACAGTCTCTCATTCACCCGAAGTAACCCAACGGATGGAGTACAAAAAAGGTCGATGCCGTCAGGTTATCCCCAATAAGAAGTATGACTGAAAAATGTGTTAGGTAGTTCAATTTTCTTGAGAAGTATATTTCACAGTCTGAAGATTGCATTTTTAGTAGAAAGGGTGAGTTTTTAGATGACAAGAGGGACTAAGCCTGGGTTAGTAGTCAAGTTTAGTCAGGGATCTAGACAGCTCTAGTGCCACTCTGGGCAGGGCATGTTACCTTCCAGGCCTCAGTTTCCTCATCTGAGGCTGATGATCTCTAAAGTTCCTCCCAGTTTGGTCTAGGATATCTAGGCCTGACACACTTACAGATGGCTGCTGATTTGTTTCTTCAGATTAGCAACCTAAGCTGTATTATGTGCCGATACACAGGAATCAAGTTCCACACAATCAGCCACTGGGGTAAAACGTGGGCCGCAGTTGGGACTGAAAGAGAAAAATCATTCTGCAGAGCTAGAGATCAATACTTCCTAGTTATTCGTTTCTTTCATTTTAAATCTTTATTATTATTTTTTGAGTCAGAGTCTCATTCTATCACCCAGGCTGGAGTACAGTGGCACGCTCACGGGCACCACAGGCTTGACCTGCTGGGCTCAGGTGATCCTTCAGCCTCAGCCACCCGAGTTGCTGGCACTACAGGCAAGCACCACCACGCCCAGCTAATTTATTTTATTTTATTTTATTGTAGAGACAGGTCTTGCCAAGTTGCCCAGACTGGTTTTGAACCCCTGGGTTCAGGTAATCCTCTCACCTCAGCCTCCCTAAATGCTGGGATTACAGGCATGAGCCACCACATCCGGCTCATTTTTAATCTTTAAAAGCCAATTTTCTTACCATGAACTAAGGACAGCAATATTTATTCTGAGTGAAATTTTAGAGTTCCTTGAAAAATATAAAAATCCTAAGAGCTAATATAGTGATGAGTCCAAAAAGTGTAACAGAGCTAGAATACAACTTCTGGAGACCACAGAACACTAAAACAACACAGATTTTTAAATGTGGAACTCCTATGAAAATTTTATCAGTGATAAATAGCATGATACAACAAAAATGAAGTGGTCACAGGAGTGTGTTCACTTTGTGAAAATTCATAGGCTGTACACTGTTATACATGTGTGCTATACTTCAATAAGAAAAGATTTATTTAAAAAATAAAATAACAATCTCACAAGACAGAGAATTAAAATGCTTTAGGATTTTCATAGCTGCTACCATTAATTTTGTAAAACTGTGAATTATTATTTTTCAAACTGTTGCAGCAAGCCTATGAGTTAACATCAGCATTTCTAGTTTAAGAAACACTGATCTTCAAGAAAACTGCCTAATGACTTGTGAGGTAACTTAAAGTGCTAAATAGCAAAATTCTCAGCAATTTAAAAAATTTATGATAGGCAATTTTTCCTTGGCTCTCTACAGAAAGTATTAATCTTACCTTGAATGTCCACTACGTATTTTAAATCTTTACTGAGGTAGGCAATAAAATGATTCATAACCCCACACTGGGTTTATTTTTTATTGCAAAACTGATACCTAGTCAGTATCAAAAAAATTAAATAAACAATGGAAAAGTATAAAGAATACAAATGTAATTTACTCATAATCCTCTCATGCAGACAGAACCACTCACTATTTGCATTTCGTGTACTTCTTTTCTGTATGTCTTTTTTCTATTTCTTCACACATGTCCATATATGTAACATTGGCAAAAGAGTACCACATACACAGCTTATATATCACAAGCACCTTCTCACACTATTAGAAATTTTTCATAAACAATTAGTTGTTGCATAATATTCCATTGTATGAATCTGTTATACAATCTTATTTTCTAAGATATTTTTAAATTTTTGCCTTTGCCCAATTAAAAAAATATATGTCATAAGTTTTAAAAGAATTATGTGGGTCGGGTATGGTGGCTCAAGCCTGTAATCCTAGCACTTTGGGAGGCTGGGGCGAGAGGACTGCCAGAGCTCAGGGGTTTGAGACCAGCCTGAGCAACACAGTGAGACCTCGTCTCTACAATAAATAAATAAAAAATTAGTTAGCTGGGCGAGGTAGTGCGTGCCTATAGTTCCAGCTACTTGAAAGGCTGAGGCGGAAGGATTGCCTGAGGCTACGGTGGCCATGAGTGTGCCACTTCACTCCAGCCTGGGCGACAGAGTGAGACTCCAACTAAAAAAAAAAAAAGAATTATGTGAATTTATATAAATTAGTAAATTTAAGTAGCTCAAGCCAGTGAAGTGCTAGAGGCATTTATTAAACAGATAACTACTACTTATCTTAATGGTACACTTAACCCTTTGGTGCTAAAGTTCAATACTTCCTAAATAAAACACAAATATTTAATTTATTAGTGTGAAGTACCAAGAAGTTTTGATTAAATGGTATGAAAAGGTTAATGCATAATCTTCAAATGTATTCATGGGATTTTATTAAAATGCCATTAGCTGAAACCTAAATTAGAAGCAAGTGGCCAGGAAGAAAATGAGGCAGAAGTAATAGTTTATAAACCTTCAAATAAATTTCAGTAAATAGCAATTGAAGGAATAAAATGAAATAAAAAATCCTTTTGATCAGAGCTAAGTCCCACTTTCTTCTCCACACTACGGAATTTTAAGGGATAAAAAGGAACGTTCCTCAAGAAGAGCTATAATCTCATTTAAAAAAAAAAAGGAAACCCCAAACTGGGCCAGACACATCTTACCCAAACTTTGGGAAGGCTTAGCCAGGAAATCAATGCACTTCTGGCTTGCCTAACTCCGGTGGAACCAGTTTTCACCCTTACCAAAGCCCTGCCCAGTGACATCACCACTTCAGACACAAGGAGGGCCCCCGGCAAGCTGAAGTTTATGTGTACAATACATATGTCCAATGTTGCCCAACTGTACAAATTGGGGTTCAGAATTGTTACATAAGAGGTCCAGGCAACTTTCCCAGTCACTTTGTCGATAATTTTAAAAGAGAGCACTCAACTTCTAAGAAGTTACGAAGCTACCTCTGAATCCTAGCATATTGAGCTGGAACCCATCTACCGCAGCACTTTCTCAGGTCCCCGAGTTAGATGCCAGGCTGACTGCGAAGCAAAATTGTCAAGTTTAAGGATTGCTCTTACCCACTTCGAGCCTTAATTATATTTCACCTGCTCCCTAATCCTGCCCAACTAAGGTAAACTGTAATGTAAATGACTGATACTTATTTTAAGAGGAAAAGATTTACATTTTAATAAAGGGTAATCTCTTAACCAAAGGAATGAAGTTCAAATTTTAGACTATCAGACAGGCTAAATAGGAAAAATATCTCTGAGTATCTGGAAAGACACTGGGTAGTAAAACAAAGTACTGTATTCAAGTGTCAGACTTCAGTTGAAATGGGTATTGTTTGTAAGTATTTGAAAAGGTAGAGAGATGCTATGTTTAAATGTTTGTAATTCGTACCTTTTGTGAATTACTGCCCACACCACTATGACTTTATTGAAAGTTAAAAAGCCTCCAGTGGCTACTGCCAATAACTTTATGGTTTTATAAAGCCTGATTACAGTTTTACAAGGCCTGACTGAGAGCACAGGGGATGTTTAAGGCATAAGTTTAAGGCACCAGGAAGCAAGTCCTGCGAAAAAGAGGCAGATTTTTTCTCAGTCAGGACTTCATCCAGGGATGACTAAGAGTCACAGCCCATCCCCATTTCAGAAAACTACCAGATGTGTCTCCCGGAGGGCGGCTGGCTGGACCCCCTGAGCCCATGAGGATGGTGAGGAGCCTTGGCTGTGCTGGTTATCTCTAAACTCTACAAGGCGAGTGATGGGTAGGCTCTAGGCTCTGCAGTGCAGAACTCACCAGCTCAACAGGTCACTCCACATTATGTAGCCACGGATGGAAAGGTGGGTTTTCCAGCAAGCCCCTCACACCAGCCCAAATTACCCACTCTTGTTTCCAGGCATTTCTGTTTTAACTTTACCACCCCCTTGGGAGGAATGGCCTGCACTTTTCAATCTCACCTATTCTTCAAGGCCTAGTTAGAAAACAACAATAAAAATTAAACTCTCTAGCATGGGTGCCCAATGAATTGCCCAAACAATTCTCCCTCCGAAACCCTAATGCCCTTCCTGGGATTTCACGTTTGGCACAAACCATTGCCCTGTGCTGAGTTTCTTTTTGTTGTTGTTCTAGTGTTCAGTCGTTCCCTATGTGTACGTCTTCTTTCTTTCTTTTTTTTTTTTTGA
>CAUYQG010097153.1:0-13410 GCA_963574415.1 Tarsius wallacei
GGGGGCTAGGAAGAGAGGGAGGGGGAAAGGGGATGGGGGAGAGAGAGAAGAGAGAGAGAGAGGCAGGGAGGGGGAAGAGGAAAGAGGCAGAGGGGGAGAGAGAGGAACAGGAGAGAAAGGCGGAGAGGGAGGGAGGAAGGGAGGGAGGGAGGGAGGGAGAGAGCGAATGAACCACCTTTCTTCTTCTTCTCTTTCGTTCTTTCCAGGCCCCAGCCAACTGGGTGTCCACCCACATTGAGAGCGGGTCTTCCCCACTCAATCCATGTCTCACATGCCAGTCTTCTCCAGGCACACCCTCACAGTCCACCCAGAAGTCTTGCCTCACAAGTTTTCCAGGTATTCCTTCATCCAGTCAAGTGGCACTTACAACTAAACATGGCAGCGTGTTGGCTTGTAAAGTTCACCTTCGGCCCACCTCTGCACCCCCCATTTTGGGTCAGCACCCTCCACCAACCCCGTGGGGCCAGCGAACTTGAACTCATGTTGCCCTAGATACTCGGGGTCCACACGGAGAGCCCTGTGTTGTCCTGTGACTCCGGGCGGCGCTCACGTGAGGCAGTCACAGGCTTCACTGTGTTCCTGTGTATCTCAGTCTGCTTGGGCCGCGATAACAAAATACCTTAGGCTGGGTGATTTGCAAACAACAGAAACACATTCCCCACAGTTCCGGAGGCCAGAAGTCCAAGATCAAGGCGCCCACAGGTTCAGTGTCTGGAGAAGCCTCACTCTCTGCTCACCTCTTGCCGTGTCTTCACAGACAAAAGGGCAAGGCAGCTCCCTTCAGCCTCGTTCACAAGAGCACTGATCCCACTTGTGAGGGCAAAGCCTCATGACTTGATCCCTTCTGGAAGACCCCCTTGTGATACTGCTACGTTCCAACATATGCGTCTGGGGGGACACCGATATTCAGACCGTAGCCTTCTACCCCTGGCCCCCCAGTGTATGTTCTTCTCTCATGCAGCACCGCACCCGGATGCAGGCAGCAGAGGCATGAGGCGGCCTGGAGCAGCCTCTGCGGTGCCCGAGGCCCCTCTTGTGACACAGTCTGTCTGCCAGGCCTTGACTCTCTCTGCTAGGAGAGCAGCCCTGAGCTCCCCCAGAGTGCATTGGGGCGGACCTTCCATTGTCGTGATGAGTAGTGCCTGGCTCCCACCCACTCCTCCACACTCGTCTCCTTATCAGGTAACCAGCTGGTCCCAACCCCTGGCGTGCTCTCCTAAAAACATGCTCTTTCATTGTTTACCACACAGCCAGGCTGAGAGTTTCCCAAACATCTAGCTTCCGCTTCCCTTCTGACTATAAATTCCATCTCCATTTGTTTCTCTTTGGTCGTATTTCGCTATAAGCGTGACACTTTGCTCAGGGATTTCTTGTAACCTATATCCTATTTCATCACTCCTAAGTTCTTCTCTCCATAAAATGCCAAGAGCACAATTAAGCCACGTTCTCTGCCATTTTGTGACAATGATCTTTCCTCCACTTTCCAATCACGTGCTCCTCTTTTCCATCTGAGACCTCATCGGAATGACCTTTACTGTCCATACTTCTGTGAACATCCTGTTCTGCTCACAACCACTTAGACAACTGCTAAGAAGACAGAGGCTCTCAATACAGCTTTTCTCGTTTTCCGAGCCCTCGCCAGAATCGCCCTTTGTGGCTCACTCATGGCAGCCACAACGAGCCCCTCCGTCCACACTTTTCTCATCTCTGCCCGCCACCCGGCTCCAGAGCTGCTTCTGCATTTTTCGGTAGTTGTTATAGCAGCGTCTCACCTCTCGGTGCCAACTTCGGTCTCAGCGCATTCATGCTGCCATAGTAAAATGCCGTAGGCTGCCTGACTTACAAAGAATGGAGATGTATTCCTCACAGTTTGGAAGCTGGGAGCTCAAGATCAGAGCAGCAGCCAATGCGCGTGGCGAAGTCTTGTTTTCTGCCTCGTGATGGCAGCTCTCGCTGCCTCCTCACATGGTAGAGGGGCAAGGCAGCTCCTGTCAGCCTCTTTTGTAAGGTCATTAGGCCATTCATGAGGGCAGCTTTCTCACAACTTCATCACTTCTGAAAGGTCCCACCTCTTCACACTGTTAGGTTCTGACACCCGACTTTTGGGGGTTGCCAGTATTCAGACCGCAGCATGTAAGTTACTTACGGACTGTAGGCCGAGTTGTCTGCACATCATTGCCAGTTCCTGGGTCTTCTGTCTTAGCTTTAAAAATTGAGAGTGAAAATGTGAACATCGTGTTGGGTTAATGGAGTCTTAAAAGATTATCTTTATCTTGGGGGAACAGGCCATGCCAGGTCTCAAGCCTGTCTCAGAAGAGGGGACTTTTACAAAGATGGTACCATCGGGCCTCCCTCACTGTGAGAGTGTCTTTTGCAGCATCCAACCCAGGCCACCACTCCTCCGACCCACCACGAGGACAACTCGCATCCCCTGGCAAAACCAAGGGGTGAGCAGGGAGACTGGGGATATTGGGCTTCTTGAAGCATGTCTTATCTCCTTTCCACAGCTGTATTGGCCTCCTTGGCATTCAAGTGACTTCTTGGCTTCTCCAATGCCTGGCTTTCTGGCACCTGGCACAGTATTTCAGACGCAACTTATCCAGCCCAAGAAACGATTTCCTTCAGGACCATAAAACTGCAGATAAGAGGAAACACAGAACGTAACAAAGGAAGGGGATTGCATAAGCAACCTTAGGAGCTGCTGGTCCTGGGGAAAGGTGACTCACTTGCTCAGCACAATCCTGGGTTGGCTCACAGAGCACAGAGGCACGCAGGTGTGCCCTACTAGCAATGCTGGCTTTCAGGGCAGCGCAAAGCTATTGTGTTTGGAAACAGACTTCGTAATGTCTAACCTGTAGCCTCCACGATTTCCACAGACACTAGCCCTTGCGTTGTCTCCCTCAGTCCTCTCCGTAGCCCTTGGGAGGTCAGAATGCTCACCCACTTTGTGAATGAGGTTACCAGGGCTGGGCTTGCAGGAGCAGGGGCGGGGAGAGAAGGCGGGGAGGGGTGAGCCTCCACAGCGAGGTGGGCTTTTGTTGGCCAAGGGGCCCTGGGAAAGCTTTAATCAGGGTTGTCATGTTTGGCTGTGAGGAGTGGGAGGGGCGAGGCTGGCACGCTGAGGCCAGTCTGAAGACCGCTGGCGATCCAGGCAGGCAGGGAGGCCGCTCTCAGGGCCAGGCGTGGCGTCCTTCGATCCGTGCCCTGGCCTCTTGCTTGCCAGCCCCAGTCCCTGCTCCGGCTGGCAGTATGAGTTCGTGGTGGCCGCGGCGTCTGCCCTTGCGCACATCCTTCGGCCGGAGACCCCGCAAGCGGCTGCTGAAGACCCCACAGCACAGCCGGGGTGTGACGAAGGGCTCCCTTCCTCTCCCCCGCGGCTGGCGAAGGTGCTGGACTGTCCCGACGAGATGCTTGGGGCAGGGTGGCCGCCTGGGAGAGAGAGGCCTTTCCTCCGGATGGGAGAGCAAGTTTATCAGAAGAGAGATGGTGGTGCCTTACGGGGAGGCAGCTCAGCAGGCCGCAGGGGCTGCGTCCCGCCACCCGGCAGCCTCAGGAGACAACGGAGTCAGTGCCTCTCGGGGTCCCCCGGCTTCTCCGGGGGCCTTCACACACACCCACTGGCGGCCTCTCGACAAACACATCACAGAGGCTCAAGGGTGTGGGCGAACCACAAGAAGAACATGAAGAATACCACCTCGCAGGGCTGCTGCGAAAACATGTCCTGGAGGCCCCCTGCCAGACACAGCCATGCTTCCCTCGGGGCTGCTGATCCACCCTTTCTCTGAACTGGGTGGGGAGTCCCACCGACAGCAGGAGACCGACCACTCAGTGAGCAACCACAAAAGTGTCGGCATGGCGTCTGCATCATTTAATCCTTCCAACAACCCCATTGGACGGATACCAAAGCCGAGGCTCAGAGAAGTTAATTTAGTTGCCCAAGAGCACACAGCTTGTAAATGGCCTAGATGGATTCAAGGACCATCTTTGAGATTTAGGACGGTCAGTTTGTCCGACCCAAGCAAAGCCAGGGTGTTGACAGCGGGCCCTGCGGCCTCTCCTGGCTTCAGAGCCGCAGGGTGAGGCCAAGGACTGCGTCCCGAGCTCTCTTTTGCAGACAAGCACCTCCAAGGAGGAGCTTCCAGGCTTCCTGAGGAGACAATTTCACGGCTGAAAGCCTCACACCCGAACTGCTCTGAGACTCTCTCTCTTCTGTCAAAACCTAATTGTTTCTTGCTGTAATTTCAACTCGTTGCGGCCTATTTGGTAGGAAAAACTTGAAATGAAATCAGTGTTACTTCAAAACGTGTCGCCATCCTTCACCAAGAACAGTTCTGCCTTCCTGGACTCGCTGGCAATGGAGGTTCATTTCCCGCTTTCGAGATCACGCCCAGCCGGTAAAAATAAAATGAATTTTGGGGTGAAAAAGTGAAATTATTCATTATCAAGGGACTGAGGCTCAAACATCATTTTTTCTTGAATAGAATTTTGCAGAAAAGCGTCTGGCATGCTCGCCTAGCTACCCGTCTCTTCTTTGTTCTTCTGCCCTACTGCTGTGGGTTTTTTTTCCACACTGGAGCTCAAGGACGACTTTACAGCCTGTGTCCCCTCAGGTATGTCTGTTTCCAGGTCATGTGGCTCCAATGCCAAATACTCACCAAACAACACAGACTGAACTTCCATTATTCTGTCTTCAAAAGAAGAAACGCAAGCTATTTGGTCTCACAGGACAGCAGGGCTTTTTAAATTTTCAGGGAGAATTCCCGATTCACGCCGACAAATCCCTCAGAAGGACGTATGTAAAAATGCTTGTGCAGGCACCTGACTGCCCTCTGAGTGACATCTTCATCAAAAGTCATGTTTCCTGTATACAATATCACAAGCTGATGAAGTTTAATGTTTCCCTCGAGCTTTAGCTTCCTCTTAATGAGCAAGTCAGGGCTGACCGGACACTCACTGAAAGTATCATAAGGCCCGCTTTTCCATTTGTTTACATAAGGATTGTCGTCCTGGTCACATGAGATTTCAGAGTCATTTGATAGCGTTCCCTTTTTTTTTTGGTTTTTTTGGGGGAGTTTTTTGGTTTGTTTTTTGAGTTGGAGTCTCACTCTGTCACCCAGACTGGAGTGCAGTGGCCACTCCTGGCCACCGCAGCTTCAACCCGCTGGGCTCCGGCAATCCTTCTGCCTCAGCCTTGCAAGTAGCTGGAACTACAGGCGCGCGCTACCACGCCTGGCTAATTTTTGATTTATTGTAGAGATGAGGTCTCACCAAGTTGCCCAGGTGGGTCTCGAACCCTTGGCCTCCCAAGGCACGGGATGACAGGTTGAGCCACCAAGCCTGGCTAGCGTTCCCCTCTTTAAAGTGACTTGACCTTGGAATCTCTGGCCATCCACAAGGACTTCCTTTAAAAGTAAGTGTAGGAAGGTACTTTGGTCCTTGTTCACGGTGGGTAACCAAAATAACTGGCATAAATGAGATAAAACAGCATTGTAAGTTTAAGCAAATTGTTCATAATGATACCAGGATTGCTTGGGCCCAGGAATTTGAGACCAGCCTGGGGAACATAATAAGACCTTGCCTCTACAAAAAGTCAAAAAAATTAGCTGAGCTGGTGGTGTGCACCTGTACTCCCAGCTGCTTGGGAGGCTGGGGCCGGAGGATCGCCTGAGTCCAGGAGGTCGAGGCTGTGGTGGGCTGTGATTGTGCTACTGCACTCCAGCTTGGCAGACAGAGTGAGACACCGATTAAAAAAAAAAAGAAAGACTGTGGAGCTGAGTCAAAACTGAGATACTCCAAGTGGATGCTGCTCAGATTTTTGTTTCACTTTCTTTTGTCTCCGGGTTTTAGCGTCGTCACAGAGCTGCAAGGCACAGCGGTAACGCAAGCAGCAGACGTGTCCATAGTGTTGCAGGCAGACAGAGAGGCCGTGACACCGAGGCCGTCTTAGGAGGAGCAGTTTATTAGCGCTGGCACGACTCAGCTAATGCTCCCAGGCTGAGCCCCCCGGGGAGGGAGGAGAGGGGTCTCATACCTTAGTTTAGGGAAGGGAGGGGGTCGGTTGTGTGACTATACATTTTCTTTGGAATTTACAAGGTTGTACTTAGCAGACCCAGATTTTTGTAAATCCATAACTTCACAAAGAGGGGATTTGGGTTAAGGTTGTGGATTGGTTTCTATCTTGTATTTCCAGGAAAGCCGTCTTTGGCTGTTTGGTTTTCTCAAGCAAAACCTGCTGGCAGGTTTTCAGAGCTTGCAGATTGATCTTTAAAAGGAATGCTTTTAACTGTTATCAGCCACTCTCTGCCACAGTAGAGACCCCACAGTTCTGGCCAGAGGAACCCAAAGAGGGGTGTCTTCAAGCTGGAGTGTGTGTGGGCGCCCTGGAGGAGACGGTGGGACCTCCTGATTCTGCGTGTGGGTCAGCACAGGTCTCGGGCCCACCGTGAACCTCACACGCACCGGACAAACCCAAAGTCTCAGATAAACCTTCGAGGGGCGTGGACATGAGATCAGCGCAAAGCAGCAAAGCAAGGACTTGAAAACTGGGCTGAGCTAAAATCCGCTGGCTGGACGGAACCTAGAGTTATGTGATGTGCAAGGAGCCAAGAAACGGTGACCAACTTTCAAGGGAAAATGGCAATCAACAGAGGCTGGTCTGAGAGGACTTAGGTATTAAAATGATCAGGCTCTAAATAAGCAAGTCTATTTATGCGCCAAGGGATAAAGGTAATCTCACCTGAAGTAAATGGAAAATAGAAGTTCTCACCAAAGAAACAAAAATCATAAAAAAGAACCCATTAAAATGTTAAAACTGAAAAATTCAACATCTGAAATAAAATAGTCACTGGATGGGTTAAATATCGGTTATGACAGAAAGGCCATCAGTGAACTTAAAGACAGGTTGTGTCCGAGTCATGAAACTTAAAGAGCCAATTAAGCAGAGATCTAGGGACTTGGAGGACAACATCAAAAGGTCTAACATACGTCTTATTGGGGTTCAAAAGGTAGAAATGGTTGGGAATGAGGCAGAAAAAAAAATTAAAGAAAAAAAGGGGCTGAAAACGTTCCCAATTTGATTTAAAAAACACCAATTTTTCAGGTTCAAGAAGCTCAGTGAGTCCCAGACAGACTATAGTCAAAGAAAAACAAGCCAAGGCATAGCATAATCAAATTTCTAAAAAATAAATATTTAAAAATGTTTTGAAGTAGCTAGAGAAAAACAACGACTCGAAGGAGTGCAGATTTCTCCTAGAAATCACAGAGATCAGAAGGTAATAGGATAGCATATTTATTTATATATTTACTTGTTTATTTTTACCTTTTTGTTTGTTTGTTTGTTTGGAGTCAGGGTCTCACTGTCGCCCAGGCTGGAGTGCAGTGGCGTGATCACAGCTCACCATCGCCTTGACCTCCTGGGCTCACATGATCCTCCTGCCTCAGTCTCCTGAGTAGCTGGGACCACAGACACATGCCACCACACCTAGCTGATTTTTTTTTTTTTTTGAGAGATGAGGTCTTGCTATGCTGCCCAGACTGGTCTTGAACACTTGGCCTCAAGCAATCTGCCCATGTTGGCCTCCCAAAGTGCTGGGATTACCACTGTGAGCCACCGTGCCCGTCCGTATAACATTTTTAAAGTTCTAAAAGAACTGTCAACCAGGAATTATGACTGAACTTAGTGTGGTAATAGGATAAGAATTATGCAGACCCAATTTATCTCAAGAAGGTAAGGCTGTTTCCAACATTTTAAAGTTACTTAGTATAATCGATCACATTCTTAGAATAAAGGAGAAAGGACTCATGATCATCCCATATATGAGGACAAAAATCATTTGACAAAATTCAGCCCCTATTCATAAATACTCCAAGTGCTCTAGGAATAAAGGAGATGTCCTCAGTGGGATAAAAGGTATCTGCAGTTGGCCAGGCTCGGTGGCTCAGCCTGTCATCCCGCGCTTTGGGAGGGATGCGAGGCGAGTGGACTGCCTGAGCCCGCGAGTTTGAGACCAGCCCGGGCAACTTGGAGAGACTTTGTCTCTACAATAAATCAAAAATTAGCCAGGCATGGTAGCGTGCGCCTGCAGTTCCAGCAGTTGGAAGGATCGCCGGAGCCCAGCAGGTCGACGCTGGGGTCTCCGTGAGTGTGCCACTGCACTCCAGCCTGGGCGACAGAGTGAGACTCCAACTCAAAAAGAAAGGTATCTGCAGAAAGCCCATGGCAAACATCACGTGACGATGAGAGGCTGAGTGCTGTCGCCTTAGCATGAGAGGCAAGGCAGACAGAGCCATGCTCACACTTCCATCCAACACTGACAGAAACACCCAGCTAGTTCAGCAAGTCAAGGGCAAGATGTCAAAGTCATGAGCTTTAGAAAGGAGTCAGCCATTTTTATCTGGAGATGACATCAGGATAGGCGTAGAAAATCCTAAGGCATCTACAAAAAACTACTAAAGTAAATTACTAAATTTAGAATGGTTGCAAGATTTTTTTTTTTTTTTTGAGTCAGGGTTTCTCTCTGTCACCCAGGTTGGAGTACAGTGGTGCCATCATGGATTACCACAGCCTCGACTTTCTGGGCTCAGGTGATCCTCCCGGCTCAGCCCCCCAAGTACCTGGGACTACAGGTGCACGCCACCATGCCTGGATAAGTTTTCTTTTCATTTTTTTTTTTTTTTGTAGAGACCAGGTCTGGCTACGTGGCCCAGGCTGGTCTCGAACTCTGGGTGCAAGCGATCCTCCTGCCTCCGCTTTCCAAAGTGCTGGGATTATAGGCATGAGCCACCATGCCCGGTCCAATATGTATTTTAAAAAATGCTTTCTATGTCTTGGATTTACAAGAAGAAATTAGAAGTACCAAAGTAATAACCTAACAAATACCCTCAGGACTGACAGAAGAAAGGGAATTTAATCAAGCAGAAATTGAAGTGAGAACAAGTGAATCAGCAAAAGTTTGTATAATAAGGAAGAGAAGAGAGTCCGGCTTTCCCCAGAAAGAAAATCATGGGTCTGGCTAATAAAATGGACTCAAAAATATGTACAGCATTTCTGCGGGGGCAGAGCTCGACAGCCTTTCCTCTGAAGTGACTGCGTCTGGGTCAGCTATCTGGGCTCTGCCAGAAAGAGCACCTCCGAGCCCTAGGATCTGGGGATGCTTCTCACGTACAAGGATGTCTCATTCTTCTGGTTTGGGTTTCACTGAAGGACTAATCCCATGGCTACCAGATTTATGTCAGCGTGAGTGTGAATCAGGCCTCAGATCACATCGTCTTTTCTTGAATTCCTCCACGGAGTCAAGGACATAAAAAGGGCCCAGGTTTGGAGAGGGAGAGGCATTTATGGGGACCCTTCTCGTGGAGAGCCGTTGCCCGTTTACCCCCCATGCCCCTTCGGATGCGAAGTGTGAGTTTCCATCCTCCTCTCAAGCCCGACAAGGGAGCTCCCTTGAGAGCTGGCACGTGTCTCTGGGTTCTAGGGACACCAAGCACGAGGAGGATGGTTAGGACTGACTCACTGCTCCGTGAGCAGCCGAGGGAAGGCTGCCCTGGTGGGACATCCCACATGGGAGAGCCCGTGTGTCTGTGGACAAGCCGCAAATCCCACAGCGACAGAGGGTGGAGCTGGGGCCGCTGGGGGAGGGAATGGACGGCAGTCGTCCAGGGGTCAGTCGTAAACCGCAGGCTGAGGGTGCGGGGCTCTAGAGATCAAACGCGTCCCCTTGGTTGAGGACTTGTGGGGAGCAAAACAAAGCTGGCTTTCACTCCCTGCCAGACCAGAGCGGATGTGGTCAGTCCTCCAACCTGTCGCCCACGCTGGACGCCTTTCTGTCTGTCTGACTCATCCCCGACTGGAGATTGAAACAGCGGCTAAAGAGTGAGGGGCGTGCTGGAGCATGTCAGGGCCCTCGCGGCCAGACCCCATCCCAAGGGCAGGAGGTGCCGCTACAAGTGTGCGTTAGGGAAGGGGGAAGGTTTGGCTTTGGACGAAGACTGAAATGCGGATTCTTGGGCCTCACGTTTTAATCTCTACAATTAAAACTTGGAACTGAGTTTTAAAATTTAAGGTCTATTTATTTAAGAGCAGACACAAAAATCGTCAAGGAGCTTGCAACATGAAAAGCACATGCATGAAAGGAGAAATGGGTAAGTTGGGCTTTATTAAAAGTTAAAACTTGTGTTCTGCAAAAGACACTGTTAAGAGAATAAAAAGACAAGCCTGAAATTGGAAGGAAAAAAATGTGAAAACACATATCTGAAAAAGGACTTCCATTCAACACATACACCGAACTCTTACAACCTAGAGGCGAGAAAGCAAACAGCACAACTCAACAGTGGACAGAGAAGTGGGACGGACGTCTCATCTAAGAAGATAAGCAGATGGCTGATGAGCTAAGAAGAGATGCTCAGCGCCTTTTGTCATTAGGAAAATGGGCATTAAAACAACAGTGGGATACACCACATTCCTATTAGAGTGGCTAAGCTCAAAATGCGGACCATAGCAGCTAATGGCGAGCATGGCGGGCCACGGGGACATTCACTCGCTGTTGGCAGGAACGCAAAACGGGACAGCCACTGTGGAGGACAGCCTGCAGCGTCTCACAGAGCCAAATATCGTCTCGCCATACGACCCAGCAAAAATGCTCCTGGGCACCTACCCTACCAGTGTGAAAACTTCCATCCATGCAAAAATCACCAAGGGAATGCCCGTAGAAGCTTCACTGATAAAGTCCCAAACTGGAAGCAGCCCCTAGGTCCTTGAATAAAGGTCAATGTGCTACATTCACACAAGAGAATACTATTTAGTAAAAGCAAAAAAAGGAATGAGCTGTCAACCCACACAATGGCTGGTCAGTCTCAGATGCTCATTGCTAAATGAAAGGAGCCCATTTGGAAAGGCTACATACTTTATAATTTTGATTGTGTGACATTCTGGAAAAGACACAACTAAATGACGGTAAGCGGATCAGTGGTTGCTCCGGGCTTAGGGTGGAGGAGGGGTAAGGTGGATGTGAAATAGGTAAACCACAGGGACCTCTTTGAGGGTAGCGAAACTATTTTGTGCGATACTGTAATGGCCGATATAAAACACCGAGCATTTTTCAAAACCCGTAGAACTTAACAGGACAAAGAACAAACTTTACCAAGTACAGATTAAAAACAATCATCTTAGGAGGTCGGGAAGTCCCTGGATGGACCCAGGGTAGATTGCAGACAGAATAAAAGATGCTAACTGTGTCAAAATGTTTAAAACAATTTTACCGAAGGGGAGAGGGGATGCTGAATTTGGAAATTATAACTTTCCAACAGTGACATCAGAAATACATGGAGTCTGTGAGGTTAAAGGCAAAAAGAACTGTGCATTAGCACAGCACTCGAGTGAATAAAGCTGCTTTCCACAGGAGTATGAGTTTGGCAGTGCTGGCACTGCTGTACGTGCTTATCGGAACTGAATAATAACTTGGAGACCGGAGGGCAGATGGTAGCAGGCGGCTTCCTTACTGTGGGCGTGGGAGCTTATGGGTAAGCAAGGGAAAACAGCTGAGATCTCACACCTGGCCGTGGACTTGAACGGAAGACATCAGCAGGAGCTCGTGTTTAGCTTGATATAGACATGGATGGTCCCACACAGAGACGTGATAGATAGGCGTATGCACACGAGATGGACACACATGTCCTTGTTCTGCCAAGCAGAGAGGTCCTGGGACACTCCAGCAGCAACGGGCACACTTACACCCAGATCTTGATTTTGTTTCTTAATTTTTTGTTTAGAGACAGGGGCTCACTCTGTCGCCCAGGCTGGAACGCAGTGGTGCAAACGTAGCTCATTGTAACCTTGAACTCCTGGTCTCGAAGAGATCTTCCCACCTCAGCCTCTGAGTAGCCGGGACTGCAGGCATGCAACGACATGCCTGGCTAAGGGTTCTGTGGGTTTGTTTGTTTGCGTTGGAGTCTCACTCTGTCACCCAGGCTGGAGCACAGTGGCACAACCACAGCTCACTGCAGCCAAAACCTCCTGGGCTCAGGTGATCCTCCCATCTCAGCCTCCCAAGTAACTGAGAATACAGGCACATGCCACCAGGCTTGGCTAATTTTAAAAAAATTTTTGTAGAGTTGAGGTCTCACTATGTTGCCCAGGCTGGTCTCAAACTCCCGGCCTCAAGCAATCCTCCCGCCTCAGCCTCCCAAAGTGCTGGGATTACAGGCATGAGCCACCACACCCGGCTCCAGCGATGTTTTTGTATGTTTTTGTAGAGACGGGGGTCTCATTATGTTGCCCAGGCTAGTTTCAAACTCCTGGCTCAAGCAATTCTTCCAACGTGCTGAGATTCCAGGCATGAGCTGCCATGCCTGGCCAGATCTTGATTTCTAAAATAATCTTCCAGCAAAAGGAATTAGTCTTCCTGGGAAGACAGCTGATTCTAGGCCAAGGGCAGAAAACACAGAAGATGAGGCTGAAGTGTCTCACTTCTCCAGAAAGTGAGGAAGTACAAGCCCCCAAAGAAACAGCAAGACAGCCCACGAGGGGAGCGTGGTAAGTTGACACAGAAGCCAGCCAAGAGAGCTCCCGTGGCCAGGGCTGGGAGAAAGTGAGCACATACATCAAGCAGCACTGGCGTGTAACCCATGCGTAAAGTAAAAATCCAGAGTCCATGCCGACACGAATGAGCGACTGACTACATCGGTACGTGGGAGAGGAGACGGATGGATGCCCTGTCAGAATTCCAAGCAGCCGAGGCAGCTGTCTCACCTTGCCCTCGAAAGCGTGGGCTGCACCTGGTGACTTCCTTCCAGAGAGGACGGTATGAAGCAGGGGAGCCGTGGAAAGCCCGAGAGACCGCCACACGGCCTGGTTGTAATATCAAGCGATGACTTGTGTTTGACGTCATGCGGTGAGAATAGCACTTTGCTTCTGAGGCCTTTCTTCCCCAAATCTAAAACCCTATCTAATCGTGGGAAGAATATCACACGATTCCCAGTCAAGGGACATTCTTCAAAAATCTGGCGAGTATCGCTTGAAACTGTTGAGCCATCAAAGCAAGGAGAGTGTGAGGGGAGCTGCGGGGACATGAAGGCTGATGCGATGTGGTGCCCTCGACGAGATCCTGAAACAGAAAAGGACCTCGGGCGAGAACGAAGGAAAGACGAATGAAGCAGGAGCTTCAGTTTATAGTACTGTATTAGGATCGGTTCATTAACTGTGACAAATATCCCTTATCAATGTAAGCTGCTTATCATGGGAAAATCAGGCCTGGGGTGTAGAGGAACTCTCTGCACTGTCCTCACAATTTCTTTCTGCATGTCTAAAACTACTTTAAAAGAGAAAGGCTCATTTTCAAAAGATCCTGTCCACTTTCATTTAACTATGGGGGAAGATTATAGAATGAGTAAGTTTTAAAATACGATGGGGTCAAG
>CAUYQG010097157.1:0-27891 GCA_963574415.1 Tarsius wallacei
GCGGGGGGGGGCGGCGGGGGGGGGGGCGCGGGCGGGCCGCGCCCCCCGCCCCCCCCCGCACTGACTGCGAGGGGGGGGGATGGGGGTCACCTCTGGGGGTGATAGAAATATTTTATAACTAGATTGAAGTGGTAGTTGCCCAGCATTGTGGGTGTAAATGCAACTGAAGGGTACACATGAAAATGGTGCATTTTATGTTACGCAAACTTCTTTTAAAATATTTTATTTTAATTTAATTTTATTTTTTGAGTTGGAGTCTCACTCTGTCACCCAGACTGGAGTAGGGTGGCATGATCATGGCTCACTGCAGCTTTGCCCTTCTGGGCTCAGGTGATCCTTCCACCTCAATCTCCCAAGTAGCTGGGATTACAAGCATGTGACACCATACCTGGCTAACTTTTTAAATTTTTTTTTGGTAGAGATGAGGTCTTACTATCCTGCCCAGGTTGCTTTTCAACTTCTGGGCTCAAGTAATTCTCTCGCTTTGACCTGGAATGAGGAGACTGGGGGTTAAATGTCTCCCAATAGGTTCTGACATGCCCGGTCCCTATGGAACATCCAGCATGACAATGACTGTGTAAAATGTGGCATGCCTCTGCAAGCAGCAGCAAGTTTCCTCCAGCCCCTGAGAAATGATAGCAGGCACACAATTCAAATGTGTACTATATCTCTCCCTGGCCAGTAGAGATTTCTCAGGCAGCACTGGTTCATTTCTGCTGTGGTTTCACACCTCTCGAGGCCTGTGAGGTCTGCAAGGAGGGTGGTGTAGGAGAAGTGGGGGCAGGTGATTGGAGTCTGTGAAAGGCCTGGAACTCAGTTAGTGATGGAGTGACAGTGAAGTTCCCTGGGATTTAGCCTAAGGTATGGAAGAAAAAACCAGATGAGGACAAGCATGTAGCCTGAAGTCTGCATGGTTTTTGTTGTTGCTTCTTCCTCATACCCATTCACCCAGCCATTCACCCGCCCATATATCTATACACTCACTGACCCATCCAGCCATCTACCCATCCACCACTTATTCATCCATCCATCTATCTGCCCACCTACCTACCCATCCATCCACCCAACAATCCACCTATCCATCCATCCACCCATCCATCCATTCTTCCACCAATCCATCTATCCATCCATCCATCCACCTATCCACTTATCTACCCATCCACTCATCCATCCATGCATCCATCCATCTACCAACCCACCCATACATCCATCCACCCATCCATCCATCCATCTACTCATCCATCCATCCATCCATCCACCTATCCATCCATCCACCTAATCATCCATCCATCCATCCACCCATCCATCCACCTACACATCCATTCATCCACCAATCCACCCATACATTCATCCACCCGACCATCCACCCACCAATCCATCCGTCTATCCACTGATCCATCCATCCATCCACCAATCCGTCCATTCATTCATCCATTCATCTATCCATCCACCCATCCATTCATCCACCCAAGCATCCATCCATCCATCCATCCATTCATCCATCCATCACCCACCTACCCATCCATTCATCCACCAATCCACCCATCCATCCATCCATCCACTAATCCATCCATTCATCCATCCATCCATCTATCTATCCACCCACCTATCTTTCCATTCATCCACTAATCCTCCCATCCATTCATCCACTTATCCATCCATTCATCCACCCATTCATCCATCCCCCCGCCCACAAACCCACTCATTCACCTACCTACCCATCCATCCATACCCATATATCTATCCATCCATCCATCCATCCATCCATATTCATCTATCCATCCGCCCACCTATCCATTCACCTACTCATCCACCCAACCATCCATTCATCCATCCACCCACCTATTCACCCACCCACCTATTCATCCAGTCACCCATCCATCTATCCACTCATCTGTCTGTCTACTTATTCTAGCATAACTGTAGGTGGTATGTGGCTGGACATTTAAAAAATGGTTGTCTATAATATACAGAAAACTATATGGCTTTCCATACTTTTTCTTAAAATAAATATATTTAAACAAAAAGAGTTCACCTAAATATCAGATAAATAACTTTGTGGTTGCACAGAGGTATGGCAAAAACTTGGACAGTGGTACTTGCATGACTGGTATTTGGAATCCCCCTCATCATAACTTCACATGCAAGGGCACATGTTCTGATCTAGGTTCCCTCAAACCTGAATTTACAGCTGCTGTGCAGCCTACAAAGTATATTGCCTACAGTAAGTGACTTCTCTCAAAGCCTCACTTTTTCCAACTGTAAGGTGGGAATGTTAACATCCCCTATTCATGGGGTTAGTTTTGAGAATGTAGCAAACCAAGGCATGTGAGTCACTTAGCACATGCCTAGCATACACCAAACATTCCATAAAGTGATGCTCAATTTTGTTCTTTCCACAACTGGCTTATTTTAAGGCATCCCCTGGCTGCCCTGCCCAGGGGACCTTGTGTGAGTCGAGGTGACAAGCTAAACCAGTGTTTCATTTGGCTTTGGTGTAGCCAGTGATGGCAGCTGGTATCCTTCTGGAGGCCAGCAAGCTTCTCTCTTCCTATGGGGTGGTTGTGAGGATTAAATGAGATAATATATACAAAGTGCTTAGCACAGGGGCTGGCACATAACAAACATTCAATAAATGGTATGATTGTTAAGATAAAGATTTTACATCCTAATGTTGGGTCTCTCCAACCAGAAGATACAAGACTGCAGGCTGAACTCAGAGGTACTCAGCTGAGATGTAGGTTAGTCCAGAGCTCCAGACATAGACCTGCCCTTTTTGGAATAGAGGTTTGTATCAACTAATCAGCCCTTATAAGAAGTTCTTTAACTTTCCAAATTTAATTTTCTGCATTTTGTCTCATTAAACTCACACACTCAGTGGGTGGGGCAAGTGTGGTCATACCCATTTGACAGATAGGCAAACTGAGGCCCTGGAAGGTTATGTAATGTTCTGAAAGCTAATTAGTCTCAGCACTTTGCATTCTTTGACAATAGCTGAGAGTTTTCTGTTAATGGGTGCCTCTGTGAACTAACCAAGGAACCTGTTCACTCATTCATGGATTCTTACTACTAGTATACTAGAGATTCTGTGCCAGGTTTTAACACTGAGCAAGACATAAGGCCTTTGGGGAGCTCACAGTCCAGGAGAGGGCCGGACAGTTAACAGATGGTGACCAAGCAGAGAGATCAGGCCTGGAAGGGGGGGTAATATCATGGCCAGACACATTGCCATAGTCAGGGGCTGGTGGGAATGAGTGCTCTCATGGCATGGCATCTCATCAACACTTTTTGAAATAAGTATGTCAACAGGATAGTTGTTAAGACCCAAATGAGAAAATGTTGGAGAAAGCAGTGAGAAATACATGATAGAAATATCAGTGGTCAGACAGAAGTTACAGAGAAAAGGGCATCAAAGACAAGGGCCTTTTTTGCACTTGCTTTCTCACTGCCTGCTAGCTCCACCCCTGGATTGACTATGCCCCTTGATAGACCATGCCCCCTGGATCAGCCCTTTCCCTGGACTAACCCTACCCCTGGCTCATCTCCATCCCTGGAGGACCAAGGGAGGCTCTAGTCACGCCCCTGGATTGGCCACGCCCCTGTATCAGTCAAACTTCTAGGTTAGCCACACCTCTGGATCAGCTCCACTCCTGGATTGACCACACCCTTGGTTCTACTCAACTCCCCTGGAATGGTCATGTTCCTACTCAACTCCCTACCCCTGGGTTGGCCACACCCCCAGCTCAGCTCTACCCACTGGATCTCCCTGTCCTCAGGCTCTTTGGTAGTCCCTCAGATTCAGGTGCTGGTGCCCAGGGGAGGGAAACTACCTGATAATTCTGGACATCAGGAATTTCTTCCTAGAGAAGCTGGCACTTGGGATAACCTGTTATTCTTCAGTCTCACCTGTGAGTCTCCCTGGGCTCAATGCCAGGAGAGAAAGACCTGGACTAACCCTAGCTTTGGTGAAGAAATGAAAATCCCATCCACTGTTATCAGTGTCACTTCAACCAGATCTGGCAAAGAGAGGGAGATGATTCCAGGGACAGGAAAGGGCTGAAAAGGAAGAAAAATTGCCTCTCACCTTTCCCCATTTCCACCCTCATCACTCAGGCTGCGTGCCTAATGGATGAAAGACAAGCTCCTTTGCCATTCCCCAGAGCTAGGCAAACAGTCCCTGCTAAACTCGATGACCCTGCTGAAGGGACAGAAATGGGCCTGACCAACCCTCAAGTCTAAATCTGGAGAGGGAGAGAAAACTCTTTTCTTGGTAGCAGTTGTCTCTGCACAAAATATTGCTATTTGTTTAGCTTTGGAGTCTCAGTCTGTTTGGAGAATGATTAACCCAGATCAGGCAAGATGGTACAGCACAGGATACAACCTCTCCCTCAAAATTCTCAAACTCCAAGTTATATAATCACTTCTGACTTCCCTTTTGACACTTTGAGGCAGTAGAGATTAGATACAACTCCTGCTGATGGTGACACAAATTGAAAATTAAAATCAGCTGTGACCTGGCAACCTTTAATACTTTCCTTGGGCCCAGTCCTATAGCTGTCTCATATCTCTTGGGGAAGAAAGCACCCCTGTTAATGTTGGTGGGTGAGGGGCAGGGAGTGAATCCAATGCACCTATGCTCCAGTTGGTTGATAGCTGTATATGAGAGACCCCCCCAAACTGCCTTCATGTTTTCAGCAAGTGCTGGTGGCTTAGGAGGGAGGTAAGCTGATTATCTGAAATGGCTTTCACTTTTGGGGAGTCTTCTCTGTCACTAAAATTTGGGGTTTTGGCTCCTTTAGGTGGGGAGGGTCCCATTTAAGTACCCCAGCTGACATAATGAGCAGCGATGGAGAATGGCTCACCTGGTCTCCTGGGAAGGCCCCACCTTGCGTTGTGGCTCTCTGAGGTCCAGCCCCATTCATTGCTCTGTTCCAAAACAGAACTTGGCACATAGTAGGCCACCAGGCAATGTTTGCTGAACAAATGAATGGCTATTATGAATTTCAAGGTTGTAATATAGTCATGATCTGTGAGGTCAGTGCTATTATTATCCCCCTTTTACAGGTGAGGAGACTGAGGATCCAATGGTTACAACTTGATGCAACTTGATTACATCACACATCTCAGAAGAAACAGGCCTGTCATCCAGCGCTTTTACACCTGCCCTTTAAAGGGTTTATCCTCCTAGAGATGGGCTGGTCATCATTGCCTTGACCTTGAACATCTTCTATCTCTTTCCCACAGATTTTCCACCAAGTACTAGATGTCTCAGACATGCACATTCTATGGGAAAGTGTTGCTTTTTGGCCTCAAGTGTAAAAACTGCAAGTAAGTAATTGTCCCTTGAAATGACTCTTCTCAGTGCCTGATGTCAGCTAGAGCCATCTGGGCTCTGAGGTATCTTCCACGGGTTTGGTTTCTTGACTCTTGGGAGAGTTGTTTGCTTTGTATTTTGGACATGGGTTTGAAATGAACCCCTACATTTGAGTAAGGGATCAGGGAGAGCAATTCTGAATAAGAACCAGAGCTGATGGAAGGTGCTGGAAATTTGTAAGTTCATAGGTTAAGGTAAAGGGTTGGCTTTCTCTAGTTGACCAGACAGTAAATATTTTAGGCTTTGCACACCACAGGGTCTCTGTTGCAACTACTCAACTCTGCCCTTTATCTCAAAAGAAGACATAAATAATACTCATTCTTGACAAATTTATTCCATTAAAACTTTATTTGCAAAGCCAGGCTGTGGACTGGCTTTGGCCCTCAGCCCTAGTTAGTTTGTTGATCCCTGTGATAGAGTTTGCAATGTCTTTTTCTCCTCTATTCTTTCTCCTCATGGGACCTCTCTGAACAAGTGTAATAATTATCCCCATTTCACAGATGTGAAAGCTGAGTCTCAGCTAGGAAAAGTCACAGCTAAGAAGTGGCAGCCAGGTCTTGAACCCAGACTTATAACCTCTGTTCTGCACACCTTCTGTGGTATCATGTTTTTCTTGAGTTTGGGGGAGAAGGCTGTACCACCCAAGCCCCTCACTTTACTTCCACACCCCATTCCAGGTCATGGCTGGCCAAAAATAGGGAGGCAGGAAAAAACTGAGATACCAGATGTGGCCTCTGGAGTCAAACTAAGGAGGGTCCAGGTCCCAGCTCTGCCACTTTGCAGTTGTGTGACCCTGGGCAAGTCAGTTCACATTTATCTTCCTAGTATTTTCATCTGTGTGAAACGAATAATCACTATACCTGCCTAAGGTGTCAGCATTCCATACATCATGCTGAGGACACAGCACAGTACCTGGCTCAGAGGTCAGTCCTCTTTGAGGGTAGGACCCCGATAAACTCTGGAGTTTATTTATAAAAAATTGCTTATTTATTCTTACATGTTTAAATTTTAGTCGCTTTCAAAGTGCTCTCCATTTGATGCAATACACCTGTTGAGATGCTTTTTCTACTGCTCAGAACAGTTTTTGAACTTGTCAATTTTGATGCCTTTTAGTGCTTCTGGCATTTTTTGTTTCATCTCTTCCACATGGGTAAAATGTTTCTCTTTGAGGACTTTTCTCATCCAGGAAAACAAAAAAAGGTCTCTCAGGGCAAGATAGGGTGAATAGGGAAGGTGGGACATGGGAGTCACACTGTTACTGGTCAAAAACCAAAAACTGCTGAAAACTCAGTGCCATGTGGGCAGGTGTATTGTCGTGTTGGAAGAACCAGTCACTTGTTTGCCACAACTTGGGACATTTCTTTCACAACAACGCTAGCTGGAACACTAATGCCAATAGATTCCTAGAACACTTACCTAGTGGGGGAAACCTGTACTACAAGGAGCCCACACTCCTAAAGAGAATTCCAGGTTTTTCTGGGTCTCCCTTGTGTAAGAAACTGCTAATGCCTGTCTGGCTTCTCTTTGTCCATCCATAAGCATGTGTTAAATACCCCTTAGCTCCAATGGCTATATAATAGTGAATAACATTCAATTATTTGTCATAGTTACAACTAAATGTGCATCTGTTTGCCTTATAGAAGTCCCGCAGCTTAAAAGAGTCTGGGAATTCTTCTTTTCCCTCTAGCCTTGTATTTCCTGTTGCGTTCAGGCAGAGAACCCTTGTTTGGGCCCTTTCAGTTCTCCCCACATCCTTGCCCCAGGATAGCACTAGCTGGCATGAGTTCTCACTCCAGCCCCAGCCCAAACCCCCAGCCTGGCAGTCTCGCCTGAGTTACAAATGTAAGGCTGAGTCCCCTTCCCTCCTGGAGTTGTGGGGGGTGTTAATTACTGTCAGCCCCTAAGGAGCCTTATGCCCCATGGTATAAGGGGAGACAGGGGCAATAATTACTCAGCACTAGTACCTCAAGATGGCCATTCCTACCCTGGTCCTCCATGGACCCAGGCACTCAGGTGGCCCCTGGGCTTTCAGACTACAAGAGTCACAAGGCCAGGTCCTTGGATCTGACGCAAGGGCTTTCCAATTTTCTCTGCACTCCGGCTGCTCCAGTGACCCTTCTCATCTGTATCTTGTCACTCTGTGTTCTGTGGGGGAAGCAGCAACCTTCACAACCTCACACCTGCCATATGGAGGCTTTGAAGTCTGGTAATTATGTGACAGGGACACAGCCAGGGGTAGCGAGGTGGGACACTTCCCAAGCCATTTTAATTTTTAGCACTAGAGGTGCAACTCAGAGGTGGTCATTGCTTGTGCTCTGTTCTAGAAGTAATGAGCAAAGGCTTAGCCCTTGGCAAGGGTTGGAAGAGGAGGCTGTAGGGTGGGGGGTTGGGGGGGGAGATGGGGTGGGGATTGGGGGAGAGACTGGACTGCAAGGAACAGAAATAGAGGCTTTGGAAGCAGTCAGAACTGAGTCTGGTCCCTAGCACCCTGGCTGAATTCCCTGTGTGAGCTTGAGCAAGACGTTGGTCATCCTGGCCTCAGTTTTCTTATCTGCAAAGTGGGTGTGATATTAGCACTCATGCAGGGTTAATGAATTGTCCCTGTCCCAGATTTCAGTGTTTTATCAGAGAACATTTCTCCACACTAGTGCAAAAATGACTCCAGTGTGTAGGAGGCAGAATTTAAACCAAGCCATAGTCGGATTGCACTGTTGTGCTCGCCAATTTGCTCAATCCTTAGAAAAACTACCAAAACAGTGTAACTGCTGTTCAGAAGCTGTGAAGTTCTGACATGCTCTAGGAGTTTTGACTTGGTACTTGTAAGAACTACAACTTGTAGAGAATGAGAGCTATCTCCAGTACATAATTATGAGATTGCACTATTAATATCACCAGTTGAAGCTGAAATGTACTCTTTTATGAATAAAATCCTGTCATTTCTGCACTAGTTATAGTCATTGATATGGGTTGTCAAAGATTGGCAGAACTCCTTGGATTAGGGGTTGGAGGAGGGATAGAAATGGGTAATATATAGAGGCAGAGACCAGGGGTGGTGGCTCTTGCCTGTAACCCTAGCACTTTGGGGGACAGAGGAGAGAGGATTGCTTAGGCACAGAAGTTGGAGATCAGTCTGGGCAACATAGCAAGATCTTGCCTTTACAAAAAACAAAAGTTAGCCAGGTATGGTGGCTCCTGTAATCCCAACTACTTGGAAGGCTGAGGATCACCTGAACCCAGGAGGTCTAGGCTGGGGTGTGAGCTTTGATCATGTCATTGCACTTCAGCTTGGGCAACAGACTGATACCTGACTCAAAAAAAATTGGGTAACATACAGACCCTGTTGTCAAAGAATTTAGAGCATACATTTCAATTTTATTGAAATCATTTTTCTGTAGGTATGTCTCCTCTAAAGAACAGTGACAGGTGACATTTCAGAGAGGTGACACTGAGAATGAGGAGGCAGCTTCTTAGAGAAAATGGACAGAACCATCTGTTCTCTTATTCAAGTAATATCAATAAACCCCTTCTATGTACCAGGCACTGTTCTAGACACTGGGGTAAACAAAGTGAATTAGTAAATTATGTTGTATGATCAGACGATACGAAATGCTAATAAGAACGAAACAGAGGTGGGAAATAGGAAGGGGGGCTGAAATTTTCTTTAAAGTGGTCAGGAGCAGTCTCATACCTGAGTGGGAACTTTGCAAAAATAGTGGTGTGTGATCCAGGTCATTTCCTGTCCTCACAAAGCAACCCAGAGACATGAATTGGAACTTTCCCTGGAGGAAGCTACCTCTCCACCCAGGAAGCCAGAAACGTCTCCTTAATGTGTAATCCCCTTCCCTCCTGCTTTGATTTAATGCCCACTTCCTCCGGAATTATCATCAACTGTCTTGTTGGTGTTCTGAATAGACAGCAATTTGCAGTTGTCTACATTCAGGTGTTGTCATCTAATAGATTTATGATCATGAAACGGAGTGTAGCTTTGAGTGGTCGGGTGTTAGCACAATCCATGTATTGTCTGCTAGCTGGATTCAGCTGGCAGAAGTTTTCCTTTGCAGTAAGAAGCTGATGGATTCCCCAGACTTCAGTAATGTCTTATCTGCATTCTCCCCCTTTTCGAGGTCCTTCCACAGGCTTCTGCAGAGCTGAAGTCTGCTGTCTTGGAAAACTTCTTACCCCATTGGCATTTCTTGCAGAAAAATGTGCAACAGTGATGTGAGTGACTTCTGCTCTAGAATATGAGAGTTTGGACCGAGGTGCATTTTGGGGGGGGCACCTGCTGGAGTGTGGAAGGGAGGGGAACACTTTCCCAAGCCACCAATGCAAAAGGAGCATATTAACTGTCTGTCTCCTGTGCTTGTCTGACCTATCCATGCTCTTTTCTCATAGATGATTCAGCTCAGCCCTGGGCTGAGCAGCTGCTGTGTAAAATTGTGTGCCACCACTGAGCTTGAAAAAGACAAATTTGCAGGCCCAAGATGCTCACAGTTGCTATAGGTTCTCAAGGTGTGCTGTGGCTCTCCTGTCTCAGGATCAAGGTGGAAGCTTCAAATGGCAGTGTACTGAGTCCCTGTGCAGACACCAGCATGCTCCTCCCATGGCCTGATCTCCTGTCCCAGACTGTGGACATAGGATGTAGAAATCTGAGTTAGTAAGCCTCCCAGGTAATCCATATTTAAGTTGGTTCTAGAAGGAGTGGGAAACAAGATAGATAATACACCATGGGGTCATGCTGGGGAGCTGCTGAGGAAGGGGATCTGTCCTGTACATTGAGGGAGCATAGCCCCGAAGACCTTGAGCCTGAGTCTTGAAGGAGAGGAGTTAGCCAGGAGGGAAAGAGGTAAGGGTGTTCTGGGCCGAGGAAACAGCCTGGGCAAAGGCTTGGACCTGGACTTTAAGAGCCTTGAGCATATTTCACAGTTTTTTGTGCCACGCAAGGTGTGAGGAAGAGTGGAGGTGAATTCTGCTTTGCAGTCACAGGACTGGGCCCTGCCTGCTGGGCTGGCTGTTCCCAAGGTTCATACTGTGGCTGCAGGCAGGGATGGGATATGTGATGTGGATGGGAGTGTTGCTCACTGCCCACCTGCCCCACTCCCGGAAAAAAAGCATCTTGGACTCTGGAGCACTCATTGTTGAGACAGTGTGTTGTTTGTCAAGGGCAAGGCCATGGGGAAGAGTTGGGATGCTGGCATCAGGATCACCCTTCCTCTGGGTGGCAGAGGGGGGAGCCGACACCAGGAGTTCTGATACTCTGGGTCACTGGCTCCCGGGGTCTCAGATGGGCAGGGTCTGATCAGTCCAGGAATTTCAGAGGATCCTGTAGATGGTTAAGATGCATTCTTCTCTAGGGCCAAGAAGTGTTCACTCCTTCGCTTTGAAGACAGGATGACAGGATCAGTGGCCAATGAAGTCAGTCTTACCCCACCCATAGGTGCCTTGGTGTCCTCCTCAGATTCCCTGTGACCGCTTAGCAACAGCTACTAGTGCGGCTGCTAAGGGCTTCTACCTGAGATCCTCCCTGGGGGCGTGCCCTGGGGTGAATGCAGCTGCCTCACCCAGAGGTACCTGGACTGAGCCCTCTCTTCCCCAGGTGGCTCAGGCCAGCAAATACTTGTCCATGGGTGCAAAATCCCCACTCCTCCTTACCTCAAGGCAATTAGATGCTGTGGTACAGTTTATGCTTCAGAGTTTCCTGTGGGATTAGGCTGAGACTAGGTTCACCTGAAACCACATCCTGGCCGCTCCCTCCTCCAGATCTTACTTCCCCCACAATGGAACAGGCTTCTCCTAAATAAGTCACTCATGAGAATACTCATCCCAAGATCTGCTTCCAGAAAACCCAGCTTATGAGAGTAAAGCAACAGCAGGGATACAGACCCTGGAGACAAAGAGAACTGAGCTCGGGTCCTGCCTCTGCCACTTTCTCATGGTGTGACTCTAGGAAAGTTTCTAAACCTCTCTGATGTACAGTGAAACTAATACATTCACTCAGTATGATAAAATATGTTACTGCCCCAGTCACATTAATGACTCAAGTATTCCTTCAAATCTGAATTTGTAAACAAGTTGTTGAGCATTTAGCTGCAAAGACCAACTTTCTGTGAATCCAAAGTATAGAAAGAAACAAATTCTCTAAATCACTTCCATGAGTTGAAGCAAAGTTGAAATTCTGGACAATTTAGCACATTTCACACTTTTGTATAGTTCTTGTTCTTCATCTTTCTTTTGGAATTTTCTGAACCAGCCAACTTCTTGAAGACATGTTAAAATGTTTATCTTATTAACTGGGTGTGGTGGAGCACACCTGGCATCCCAGCTGCTTAAGAGGCTGAGCCTAGGAGTTTGAGGCTGCAGTAAGCTGTGATCATGCCACAGCACTGCAGCCTGGGCAGCAGAGTGAGGCTCTGACTCAAAAAAAAAAAGATTTATTTCAGTGCTTATCAGCCTCAATACTATTGGCATTCAGGGACATACAATTCTTTGTAGTGGGGTCTTCCTTGTGGGTTGGAGGACATTAAGCAGCATTCATAGTTTCTATCCACTAGATGTCAATAGCACCGTCCCCACCAACTCCCAGCTGTGACAATAAAAATGTCTGCAGACTTTGCCAAACAGCCCCAGGGGTCAGCATTCCACTTGCAGGACAGCTGCTGGTTTATAGAATAGAGTCACTCATTTCCAACCAATGGGACTGTGGTGTGTATGGATGATCCAGTTGTACAATACCAACTTTCAGTTTTACTCAACCTGTGAATAGACCCATTACTCAAATACTCAATGGATAGGATGAGTCCTTATATCACTATAAGGTTACAGGGTGAATGATATTGCAAGGTTATCCACACTGCAATTACAAGGTGATATGGAGACTATTATCTTTGTTATGTTATAGAGTGACCAACCATCCCAGCTTGCTAGGGACTTTCCCAGTCTTAACACCAAAGGTCCCAAGTGCCTGGAACCCCCCCACCCCCTGCCCCAGTCAGTCCTAGGCTGCTCACCTTATAACAGAAATGGGTCTGTGCTGGCTATAAACATTTTATGTGTTCCAGTTGAGGTCACTACCCACTTCTGTAGGACTGAGACCTGTCGTCATTCCCCTAGTAAGGTAAGCAGCAGTCTTTGGAAACCTCATTTAACCAGCCCAAGAATTCCAGCATATTCCAGTGGTGTGTTCATGCTGTATAGTGTCCTCTCTCCTTCTCTCTGCATTAGCCAGCAGGACCTGCTTGTACCTCCTTTTTGATGTAAGCAGTTGGTTGACTAATTTTCACCTACGGGAAGTGTGCACTCCTTGATCTTGTTTTGCTGTGTTATTGGGTGCACTCTTTGATTTCTCTCCTGCCATGTGATTTCTCCTCACCCATGTTCTTGCATCAAAATATAAGGTTTTATCTGAAAATTTCCTGTTTCTGCAAAATGGCTGCAGCTGTGGGCGATGAGACAATAAAAGGGAGACATAAGCCAGGATTGGTTTAAGCCACTGGTTGCACTAATTTTCACAGACCTTAAAAAGCTGGTGGAATGATGACTGCTGATGTTGCAGCTGCTGCAAAGTTCCTGGAAGCTTCAGGAGTTGATACAACAGGCAGGATATTGGCAGGATAAGCATGCGTTTCAGAGATCACCAGCTTGAGTCTTGAATTAACTTTTCTATTAATAGAAACACTTCACTTTTTGCAATAATTATAATGGGAGTTAATGGTCCCTCTTATGTATTTTTACCTATTATAAGCAAAAATTTAGGTCTCATTATAGTTGAATGTGAGGGATGATCATAATTCTACTAGGAGCTGAGGTGAGATTAGATGGGATAATTATGTCGTATGTGGTGACTCATGCCTATATCCCCAGGACTTTTGGGAGGCCGAGGTGGGAGAATCACTGGAGGCTAGTTCAAGACCAGCTTGGGCTACTTAACAAGACCCTGTTTATGAAAAAAATTTTCAACAATTAAAAAAAGTTATGATGATCATTATGGTGGTGATGCTGAGGGCTTACCAGGTGCCAGGCATTTTGCTTAACATTTTACATGTATGTCTCACTTAATACTTGCAAGAACCATCGAAGGTAGGATGAGCCTATTGTCCCCATTTTTATAGCCAAGAAAAAAAAGGCTTTCAGAAGTAAATGACTGGCCTAAAGTCTTACGATGGATGGATCTGTTACTCAAACCTACTGTTTCCCCTGATTCAAGATCCCAGATTTTTAACTGCTTTAGAGGGATAATGGACTGGTCACTCAGTTAGCCAGTAATATTGCTGACTCCCACTCTGTTTGCCCTTGAACTAAACACACAGAAAAGAGTATGAGAATCTGACCTCAACCCTGATGCTAGACCAAAGCTTTTCCTCATCCCTCCCCCAGTCTGCTATGCTTTCTCATCATCTTTTCTTGAATTGAAAGATGACAAATGGACCCTTGTGTTCTGATGAATACCTCAAGGACCAGAGAACCAGGAAGACTCTACAATCACTTTCTCCTCTTCCAGGGAGGTTGGGGACAGGGGAGAGGAGGGAGACCATGTCCAACAGGTGATAAATCTACAGCAAGGTCCTCTTCTGGAGAAAACATATCTGGGGCGGTTCCCAGTGATGTTTCCTGATGTCACTGAAGTCCAAGGTCTGATTTATCTGCCAACACTCCCTACCACCCTCTGCTCATTTATACTGTGCTTGGGTTTTTCTTTTTAGAGTTGTAGACTAAAGAGCTGAACCTCACTGAGTTGTCAGCAGTGGGGGAAGGGGTGTTTTGTTATCCTGCACTGAGAGCACCTGGAGGCATTTCTAGAAGCACTGGCCTAAGTGAGAGATCACAGGGGGACCCAGATGAGACCACAGTGCTCCTCTGAGGGATGCAATTAGACAAGCCCCACTGGGGAGGGGTAATGAGTTGGTTTGGTGATTGGTTTTTTCTGTTTGTTTGTTTGTTTTTTCAAGGAGCCTTCAGGAGCACTTAGTGCAGTGACCTGGAAAAAGGAAGGCAGGTGCAGGGATAGGAAAAAAATGAGAGGGGAAACTTTCTTCTCATTAATTGCTAGTATTCACGGCTAGAGGGGGTCTCAGCAAAATGCTTAGCCAGCATTCACCATCCTGTTTAAAATTCCTCATTGGTTTCCTCTTGCTCTCGGGATAAAATCCATTCTCATGATGAGACCCTGCGCCATCCCTTGCTTACCTCTCCTACTGCCTCTCTCATCCCTATCCTCCTCCTGCCCAGAGCTCAAGCCTCACTGAGCCATAAGCCCCCACAGCAGGCCAGGTGCTCACTCATAGACACGTCTTTGTACCCCTTGCTTCTCCTTGGATCTTTCCCACACACTTCTGTTGGCTCTCATTTATTTTTCAGGCTCGGCCATCACTTCCTTCAGGAAGCCCTCTTTGGCACATAGTAAATGCTCTGTAAATATTTGTTGCTTGAGTGGATCACATTAGGAACTTTTGGAGAGAGTATCTCTTGCCAATGCAAAGCCATGGAAATCTGGGCTCATTTCTAGGAGGGTGTTTGGGGGTAATGGAATGAGTGGAGAGATAGTCATGCTTGAAGACAAGAAATGGGCTTACATTCCTTTTTTTTTTTTTTTTTTTTGAGTGGGAGTCTCACTCTGTTGCCCAGGCTGGAGTGCAGTGGCACACTCATGGCCACCTCCACATCAATCTGTTGGGCTTTGGTGATTCTTCCGCCTCAGCTTTCCAAGTAGCCAGAACTATAGGCATGTGCTACCACGCCTGTCTCATTTTTTAATTTTTTATTGTAGAGACATGGTCTCACCAAGTTACTGGGGTTGATCTCAAACCTGTGGGCTCAGGCAATCCACTCGCCTCAGCCTCCCAAAGTGCTGGGATATTACAGGCTGAGCCACCGAACCCGGCCTTACATAACTTAGATGGTAAAATCCTTACTAGATTGTAAGATCCTTAAAGAGGAAATCCTTGTTCTATTTAATTATTAGTTCATTTTCAGTGCCTAGAACAGACTTTGGCAAAGAGGAGGAGCACAGTAGCATTTTCTTGTGTGCATGAATGAATGAATTGTCCCAGTACTGTCCTTTGCTGTCTGCATAACTGACCTCAACCTTCTTGACTTTGAAATGGGCGTAACAGTGTCTGCCTCTTATGGGACCATGGTTCTGAGTAAATGGGTTATGTACAAGCATCAGGTTCAAGGTGGTGCTTGTGTATGTTTCTTCAGTTGGATATTAGGGGCCAGGTTTTTTAAAGGTTCCATTTGCACTTTAGAAGGAAAGACTAGGCCCAGGTCAAATGGATGACTATCAAGTCAGGAGTATGGGACAAGGCAAAGCTGGAGACAGGAGGGATTTGGGCTGCTTGGAGCAAACATTTTATAAATGGGTAGAATCACCCAATGAGCCCCGTGAAATTGATGTGACAGTCTTCCCCAGTGGGGGTTTTGCCTGTGCCGCCTCAGAAGAATAGCTTTCAGATCCCAACTCTGTGCCAGGCTCTAGGGCTGTGTCTGCTTTACAGGTCCACTGGAAACCATGACAAATCTAAGAAAACAGCAGAGTTGCTCCTCAAAGGAACCATTTGTCTCCCAGAGTTGCCAGAACAAGACGCAGTTTACTTCTGGTCAAATCTTTGTCCCCTGCTCCAAACTGGGGAAGAAGGAGGGAAGAAAGAAAGGATCACAGTGAGGGACATGTCTGCAGTTTACACACTAAGGGGAATACAATTTATAAGAAATATAAGTCATTTTTCAACAATATTTTGATAGAGACCAGAAGGCTCCCAAATGCGTAGTATTTGACAGGTTTTCCTGCTGCCTGTCCTTCTTTCTTTATTCTTTCTTTCCTCCTCTCTCCCTCCATCTCTCCAATATCCAGCAGATATTAGGCACCAGGCACTTTTTAGAAAGGGGAGGAAGGAAAGGGTGACAACAACGAGGAAGGCCCAGATTTTTCCCTCAAGATAGAGCCCATATTTAATTTACAGGCAGAGAGATGATGTCTCATGTATCCAGTAGCTCCTTTGGGGGAGTGGGATGTTCTTTGACAGCAATTCTTCCTGGGAAGCCTTGGAAGTAAAAAAATAAAATTAACCATTTGCAATGAAAGCTTTCAGTAAGTTCTTTCCAAGTTTCCAGGCTCTGTGAGGTAAGCAGATTGTTTCCTGTGTGCCCTCGGAGTATGCTGTGTCCCTGCCTCTGGAAATGTTGGCCTATTAGGTGCCCACATGGGCCCTACTCAGGCATTTTCTCATTAGATGCTTCCTGGGTCACACAGCTGGGGTGGTTAGACCTGTGACTCAAGCTCAGGTCAACTTGATTCCAAGCCCAAGCTTTGCCCACTTCTGGGACCACATAGGAGGTTTCCTTGGCTCCTGGGTGTCATTCAGAGCTGCCATCTTGAAACACAGGGCTCTTCCTTCCCATGTCTGGTGTGGGAGAGTTGTCTTTTTCCCCAACTATTAGGGGTTGTCTGCTGTGTCCTCCCCACACCTGCCCTCCCCTTTCTTCCTTGGGGAATAGAACACTCGATTCATTAAGGACAGTGGACTAAAGAGATATACAAGGAACCAAAGTTTTGGTTTGAGTGCACTGGGGCAGGCCACATGGTTGTCCTGAACCTTATTTTAATAATCACAGTATCACATTTGGGTGTGGTGGCTCACACCTGTCATCCCAGCACCTTGGGTGGTTGAGGCAGGAGGATTGCTTGAGCCCAGGAATATGAGACCAGCCTGGGTAACATAGCGAGACCTCGTCTAACAAAATTTAAAAAAAAAATTAGCCAGGCATGGTGGCATGTGCCTCTAGCCCCAGCTACTCAGGAGGCTGAGGCAGAAGGCTCACCCGAGCCTAGGAGTTCAAGGCTGTGATGAACCATGATTATGCCAATGCACTCCAGTCTGGGCAACAGAATGAGACCCTGACTCAAAAAATAATAATAATCACAGTATCTTAGTTAGGATCCCTTGTTTCTACAGACACAGGGACAACAATTTGAGAGCAAGTGGTTTATTGGAGAGGTGATCCCAGACCATATGAATAGAGGAGTGGAGGAATGAGACACAGAGGGAAGACAGCCAGTATTGGGTGCTTCAAAGAGCAGGTTATGGCTGGGGCAGCTGGGGTGCAGTCCTGCAGTGACCATGCCTCTAAGTGATCCACGGGAGAGGAGACTGAATATTCATCAACCCCCCATGGCTGGTTGAGGGCCCCACATGTTCCAGCCAGCCCCTATTTCCAGCAGAGGGTCTTAGGGCTTGCAGTAGAAAGCTGTTGTGCAAATTAGCAATAATTTTGGTAACTACCCTTATAAAAAGGATAATACCTGCCACTTCTTGAGTAACTACTGTGTGCCAAGCGTTTGTCCTAGGGTTATTGATTGTCTCATATCATTACTCCTCACTGCAAACCTGGGATGCCATGATTGTGCCTACTTTACAGATGAGGAAACTGAGGCTCAGAAAGGATCAGCCACTTGCCCAAGTTGTCACAGACAGGGAGTGGTGGTGTCGGAATTTGAACCTAGGTTTATTAATATTTAGGGTCCTGGGCAACCCCTTCAGGTCTCTCCCACTGTGGGAGCTTTTCTGTCCTCTCAAAAAATCCTGCTTTCTTAAAAAAAAGAATTAGGCTCCTAGACCTGCTTCAAAATCAGATTCCCAGTCCTCGCCCTTTGAGGTTCTGATTCTGTGTCTTCTGGGAATGTAAATTTTTAGCAAGTACATATGAAGTTTTGAGAACTACTGTCTAAGGGGAATACATTCTACTTCCCAGATGAGTGAGATTCATTGTATGCTAGTAACTCTTTCTTCCATGGGCAGGGAAAAGGAAAAGTGTAATTTGAGGGGAATCGTACACATCTGACTGCAAAAATGATTCTTCATGAGATGTAGTGTCTCTGCATGAGGCAGAGTGGTGCTGCATTCCCAAAGGCCTCTCTACCTTGGGTCTGTGTAATTTCAGAGCTCCACTAATCCTGCCAACTCTATCAGCAGACTATGGAGGTACAGGCACTAGTTCATGACATTAGAGCCCCAGTGCAAGTGCCCGGGTGTTGGAGAGATCTCTTTCGGGGTTTTCTGCATGAGTAAGGCTGTGTTTCCACTCCTGATGCTGCCCTCTGAAGCTTCTGGCTGGAAGGAAGAGCATTTTTTCTCCCACAATTGGGCCAGAGGTGGAAGAGGGCTTTTCTATTACTGCAGGAGACAAGCAACAAGGGACTCTGTAGAGGAAAATGCCAGGATGGAGGGGAGGAAATGGGCCAAGGCTGTGGAAGGCCTCCCCTGGCCTGTCCTGTCCTGGTTTGGGTGTTCCAAAGGTTAAATTAAATCACATGCCCCTGCTTTAAGGTGCTGCCCACAAGAGAGCAATAGGGCGTCTCTGCATCTGCAAGTCACCCTTCCAGCTGGGCTTGTTAGAAAAGACTCATAGGTGGGGGATGGTAGAAAGGAACAATTTCTTTCTAGAAGCTTCTGGGGTGAAGACCAGCCATGCTAAGTTCAGAAACTTCTTGGTTCAACTTCCATTTGGCATCAGCAGACTCCTCAACTCAGGGCTTCCTAAACATCAGTCTGACATGTCACAATCATCAAAATCCTCCAGTGGCTCCTCAGCACCTTCAAAATCAGATGCAGACTCCTCGCCATGGCCCCCACGGCCCCTGCCCACCCTCTTTTCTCATGTCCCCACCATTTATTGTTCTCATCACTTCAGCCTGTCAACTTTTGCCTTCCGACCCATGCACCCATCAAGCTTGTTCTACCTCCAAACCTTTGTACTGGAACTCAACTTGAAAGGTCCTTTAGGTTCCTGCCCAAGGAATCCCCTCATTTCTCCATCACTCCCGTACTATTTTCCTGAAGCAATTTTTTATGATTTTACAACAGCTGCAATTATCTAGTTTATTTGATTATGTGTTTATCATCATCCCCATAAACACAGAGGCTCTATCTGCCCAGTTAAGTGTTTGTTGAATGAATGAAAGACTTGCTTCACATATGCAGGGATCTGCATCAGGGCTTTGCTGCAACACGGATTATTGCATGGGGCCTGGAGACTTCCCCATAAGTCTAAGAGTCTGAGGGCCTTAGAAGAGACAAAGACAAAGAAGGACAGGTCACAGTCAGCTGAGATTTATATTATCCTTTTGAAGTCAGACAGCTGTAGTGGGAAGAGCAAGCTGACAGGTTAGGCATGTCTCAAAGAAGGGCATTTTGACTTAGATTGTTATAGCTCCCAGGAAAGAAGTAAAGCAAGAAAAGTGGAAGTTGTGGAGACATACAGCATAGTGTTGAGAGCTGGGCTCGGGACCTCTGTGTCTTACTGGCTTTCTGACTTTGGGTAAGTAAGTTATCCAACTTGGCTGAGCCTCAGTTTCTCACTCTATAATATGGAGATAACAATAGTTGCTGCTTCTTAGGGATGCTATAATGATTAAATGAATTATGTAAATCACTCAGAGGATTTCCTGGTATACAGTAAGCACTACATAAGTGTTAGCTGTTGTTATTTTCAGAGTCCTATAGTCCTTATGACATTCACGACCAACAACATTTCCAAATGTTTTTTTCAAACATCCCAGACTTTCTGATGACAAGAGCTGTGTCCTCTTTGTGTAGATTCCAAATTGTCTGAGTAAACTTTTTCCAGTCTTGCTCAGTCATTTGTTCAACACCCTGTCACGATTTTGTCATATTTACATATCAGCTCTACTGTTATTTCTTTACTACTTATGGTCTTCTTAACTTAAGGACATTTATTTAAAGATAAAAATGTGGCCTGATATGGTGGCTTATACCTGTAATCCCAGCACTTTGGGAGGCTGAGGCAGGAGGATTGCTTGAGCCAGGAGTTTGAGATCAGTCTAGGCAGCATAACAAGACCTTGTCTCTACAAAACTTTCGAAGAGTAGCTGAGTGTGGTGGTGCACACCTGTAGTCACAACTACAGGAAGGATCTCCTGAGCCTTGGAGGTCGAGACTGTGATGGGTCAGGATTGTGCCAATGACTCCAGCTTGGGTGACTGAGTGAGATCCCCCAACTCAAAAAAATAAAATAATAAAATAAAGAGAAAAGTGTATCGTATTATAGTGAGTAAAAATCGATATCACTTGCCATTAATATAGGGATGCCGGGAAAAAATAGACATTCAAATGGGAAAATACATTGATTAAATTTCCCGTGGATACTGCTGCCTGGCCATATATGAGACTAGGGTTGGCATGTGTTAAAAAGAACTTCTTCCTGTTGCAATTGGATGGGAAAGGAACTGGAGGGGGGCTCACAGCCTCAGGATGTGATTCAGCCTTTTTGTGTGTTGCCCACATCCCCCTTTCCTCTCCCCTCGGCACCCTGGTGCTTGGACGTTAGGCTGATGTGCACAAAAATGGTGAGAGAATCCAAGGGATTGTGGAGGTGGATGGAGCATTCATAGCACCTTCCACAGTGTGTGTCCATCCTGTTGACAAAAAACTTGAAAAGAAAAAGACAGACAGGCTGCAGCAACTTGAGATTTTTATCATCCTCTTGAAGTCAGGCCATTGTAGGGGAAAGAGCAAGGTGACATCTGTGGCTGATCTCAAAGGGAGACTTCTTGGCCCTCAACTCATTGCCTCTAAAATGTAATATCCGTTTCCACTTTCATCGTAATTGGAAGCCTTGGTTGAATGCCTCCTGAAGCTTGAGCATTTAAGAACAGCGAGAGGCTGACCCAGGTTTTTTTTTGCCAGGGCAAGTCAGTTCATCTCAATTTTCCATCTGTAAAATTAGAATAATAATAATAACTATTTTGTGAGGTTGTTATAAAGATCAAATGGCAAAGTATGTGTCAAATGTTTACAGTGGTTTGAAAGTAATTCTTCAAGTAAATGATAGATGATGAATAGGGTTGTGATGATGATAAGTATAAATTGATAAGGAAAAGAATGATATTTGTTATTTTTCAAAGCATTAAACCCATGTCAACACTGCTGGTAAAACAATTGCCGCCTGCTTTTGGACCACCCAAGACTCACCTGAGAGAGTAGGATGACAACATCTTCTCTCTAGAGTTAATTTCCTACTTTGCTAAGGACAAGCTTTTACAGTAGCTGCCTCATCTCATCCCATATCTTGGTATTCACAACATCCAGGGATTCCAGACCACTGAGGCATCCTATTCCCCCTAGCAACTTCTCTATCCATTCCCTCACCCATCCATCCATACACCTACCCAGCAATCCATCCATCCATCCATCCATCCACCCACGATTCATCCATCTACCCACCCATCCATTTATCTAGCCACCCAACCTAACCATCCATCCACCCACCCATTCATCCGCTCATTTATCTATCCATCTACATACCCATCTATCCATTTGCCCATCCATCCATCTATCCATCTACCTCCCCATCCATTCATCCATCGATCCATTTTTTTCTCTCTCTCTCTAAGGTTAAAGTGCCACAACAAATGCACCAAAAGAGCCCCACCCTGTCTTCTCCTGATCATCTACTGAGGAGGTAAGTATTTAACACTTGCATTGTTAGAGCTCCTGCAAGCCATCCAAGACATCTGTCCCACCCAGGCTGACTCTGGATACCTCCTGATCCCCAGATACTTGCCTGTCCCGTTTCTTTCCCTTTGACACCATTCTTCCTGACACCTGTCTCCTTTATCCATCCCTATGCCTATTCTCCCTGCTTTTTTCTCCTATACTGGTCTCTCTGATACTTTAGCCCCCAGGTTTGTGTCTGTTTCCAATCTCTGCTCTCTCACTCTGCCTCTTCTTCTAATTTCCTGTTTCTTTGCTTTCCCTCAATCCTGTTGCTTTTTCTTCCCACTAAAAAGAGCACTGGATGAATGTTTTTCTGTTATGTGGCCCCAGACTCAGTCAATTGGCCTTCCAGAAGTGGACATGGAGAGGGCTCCAACTTGGGCCTGTTGGCTTGGGCCATCTGTGTCTCATCCCCTGGGGCCCTGGGAGTTTTTGGACCAACCTGTTAAGACGGGAAGATAGCAGTTACCCCTGGGGAGCCACTACCAGACTTTCATTCTGCAAAAGCTAGGAGGAAAGGCTTTTCCTTGCCTGCCAAGGATGCAATAGGAGACACCTTCTTAGGAAGACTTGCATCTTTCTTTCCATTGTGGCCTAGAAATTTCTGATGTGATTTCATCCTTTGTTTGGTCTGTTAATGGGGCAATGCTAAAGCTATCCCAGTGACTCTTTCAGTCTCACAGTGGGAGGCAAAGATTGCGCTTGGCAACAGTTGATTTCCCAGACTTCCATGTGTTGTTTTGAAGGTGGATATACTAGTCGATTTGTGCTGCTATCAAGGAATACCTGAGACTGATCATTTATAAAGAAAAGCAGTTTATTAGGTTCATGGTTCTGCAGGCTGGACAAGATACATAGCACCAGCATTGGCTTCCATAGGTGGCTTCAGGCTGTTCCAAGAGACTGCATGCTCCCTTGCTGTTGTCAGTTGATTACAAGGAACAGAGACCTACCCACTCACTCAGCAAAACGTGTTGTCTGTTGTGAGGATGGACATGAGGGAATAAGAGAAGAGGAAATCAGTGCTTAGGAGCTGATCCTCATGAAACTAGACATGGAGGATGGTCTTGAGCTCAGGCTAGCTCCTTGGATCCAAGTCAAGACCATTGGTCACTGACTTGATCTTCCGTCATGACCGTGACTCTGTTACTCTCTGTGGGTCTGCGCTGCTCTGTGACTGTTGGTTGGCTCCCTCATCCTCCTTGCTTGTCTCTTCTTGATGGCATTGGTTCTGCCTCCATATAGTTCCCACTCCTTATAACCTTCAGTTTCTTTGTTTCTGGCCTGTGTGGCTCCGCTGTTCTCTTTGCACCTCATTTCACTTCCGCCTTTGCTCCTGATGATCTCTGCTGTTCTTCCTATTGGACCATTGCATCATTTCATCCCATATCATAGGTCACTGACCAGATGTCATTATGCTCCTTGTGTTGGGAGTGGACTATGGAAGACTGTCGATTCAGCAAAGGTTGACAGTTTGGAGGGTGAGGATAGTTTCCTTAGGAAGTGTTCATGGAGTACAATGATGATAATGTGTTGTATATAGGTTTAAATATTTTTTCTTCCAAACATAGTAGAAATCATGCCTTTGTATCATAGAATTTAGAATCAAGATGAGAATGCTCATCATGGTAATTTATATCCTTTATAGATAATATATCACTCAAAACTTTTATTAATCTCTCTCTGTCTTCCATATGTATCCCATCTTTATTTTCTCTATATTCTTCTTGGATTTCTTCATATTCCAGATTATTGATTCAGTCTTCAGTCATGTCCTTATGAATAAACCATACCACTATTCTTGTATTTAACCTTCAGCAGTGATATTTGATTTCTAACTTTTTATTGCTTTATTCTCAATGCAAACTAAATCTTGAAATTTTTGTTTTTATATTCTCTTGTGTCTCATTCTTTCTCTCTTTTAATCCACAAGTGTCTATGCTCATTCTTATGTTTAGTTTGTCTGATGACGCCTAGCTGTCTAAACATATTTATACATTGTTGCCAATGTAGAATCCCTTGGCAACTTTAAAGAGAGTCTTTGTTCAAGTAGTCTGACACCTTCAATTGAATCCTTTCTAGAAATAGTTGTGCAGGAATGTTTAGACAGGAAAACCTTTCAGAATGAGTGGGGAGGCAAATTGGTGACTTTGAGAACAGAAGTAACAAAATCATCCTGATTTATATTAAAACTTTTTCTTTACTCTGTGTGCACAATGGAAGATCAACTAATAATTCTATTTGAATTCTCTCTCTGGCCCTGACTTTATCATCAAGTGTTCCACTTTCCAACACGTTCCAGGCCCTCAAACTTGACTGCAAGTTGAAATCATTCTGGGGAGTTTAAATCATTACTGCTGCCTATATCTCACCCACAGAGGTGATTATTCAATTGTAGCTATAGTTGAGAATCAATGTTCTAAGATGATCACCCAGTTTCCTAGTTATTTCATGCTTTCTTCTTGCTGTTTTTTTTCTCATGCAAATATTATTCAAGATTAGTGACTCTAACTAGTCCACAAGTATTTTTGTTATTGTTGTGTTTTGTTTTTTAATTCTGATGACCATCACATGGCTTACCTGTTACTCCCAACCACCATTTATGTCAGTCCTGGAGCCGTATTCTCAATGCTAGCTGTACATTAAAATGATCTGAGGAGAGTATAAAACATACCCCCAGTGTATCAAGTAAATCAGATCTTTAGCAATAAGAAAAAATGACAGAGTGCTAAAAATCCTCCAGGTGAGTCTAATGTGAACCTAAGGATAAGAGTACTTGTGTTACAGTAGCATTGGACTGGGCCTCTCGAAATTTTAATGTGCATAAGAATCACTGGGAATCTTGTAAAAAGGCAGTTTCTGATTACTTAAGTTTGTGGTAGAGCCTCAGATTTTTCATTTCTAACAACTCTTTGACTGTGTCAGTGATGCTGGTCTGACCACTATGAGAAGCAAGGCCTCAGGGTTTAATTGATAAGAAGAATATTAATGCCAGCAATCTGGGTCTTGTCCTTAATAGAAATCACAACTGCTATATATTACCCCAAATTCTTCAAGCTTTTTGTTTCACGGATAGAACACATCCCCCTTGTTTTTTAGTTCCATAGACTTATTATCTCGTTGTATTAAAAAATAAAAACCTCAAGCCGGGCTCGGTGGCTCAGCCTGTAATCCCACACTTTGGGAGGCTGAGGTGAATGGATTGCCTGAGCCCGCGGGTTTGAGACCTGCCTGGGCAACTTGGTGAGACCTCATCTCTACAATAAAACAAAAAATCAGCCAGGCATGGTAGTACATGCCTGTAATTCCGGCTACTCGGAAGGCTGAGGCGGAAGGATCACCGGAGCCCAGTGGGTCGAGGCTGCAGTGGCCAGGAGCGGCCACTGCACTCCAGTCTGGGTGACAGAGTGAGACTCCAACTCAAAAAATAAATAAAAAAATAAAAATAAAAATAAAAAAATAAAAAATAAAAACCTCTTCTGTTTTTTGAATAGCATCTGGAAAGGGGAGAAGGCAAATGTCAATGTGTAGTTGATCAATCATATTGAAATGAAAAACATTGTTAAGAAAAATATTCATTTTTCCTTCCCATATATTTCTAAAAATATATGTGTACTTGGCTTATGACATTTTAAAAATTGTCTTAAAGAGTTGTTTTTTTCTTTTTTCAAGTAAAAATTATTGTAAAGGTAAGAGATTTAGTGGCACCAGTAAAAGGTAAAGTATCTATAAGGAAAAAAATGAGATAAAAAGATATAATTCCAGGAATTATCTTGCATATTAAACACCTAATCATGGACCTAACATGTCTGTAAAATGTGCCTATTACCTAAAATAAAGGAGTGTACATATACCCACTACTCTAATGAGCTAGTTCAATAAAGAAATTGGCTGTTTCTTTCTACCTCCTGGGGATGTTTTATTTGCAAATTAGGTGTACTCTGTTCAAAATAAAATCAAATACATTAATTGATACAGTTGTCTATACACTTAAAATGTGATTGTAAAATAAATGGAAAAATACCTAAATCTTTTGAGCTAAAAATAATGATCTAAGTATTATTTGGTAATGAAGTAAAAAAGCTAAAAAATAAACTTTTCCATATATTTTCCTTTTTTGGCAAAGCATTACTTTTTCCCAGTTTAGAGAGCATGTCATCAACTGTCATCAAAGTAAAACTGAGTTGGTGTGTTTCTCCATTACAGACCCAAAGACATGATGGATTACAACTGTATGTATCATGATATCTGCCATGGAAGCCTTAATTTCTTGGCCCATAAAACAGATGTTAGACTTCTCATCAAATGCATCTATGTCACGTGCAAAAAAAGAGCCACACACTGCATCCTCCCTAACCATGTTTTCTGGCCCTGAACAGCCTATCTGGCCATCTGAGATTTGAGGACACAATTCTGGTTCTAGTAATTAGATTTTCTGGCTGAATTTTCTTCTGTCTTCCAATCATCTCCTTTGACTAATAAATAACTAATATGCCAGAAATTATGCCTGTTTTTCCTTTTCTTTTTATTTTTTGAGTCAGAATATCACTCTATTACCCAGGCTGGTGGTGTGCAGTGGTATGCTCACAGCCACCGTAGTTTCAATCTGCTGGGCCCAGGCGATGCTTCCGTTTCAGCCTTCCAAGAAGCTAGAACCACAGGTGTGTGCCACCATGCCAGGCTAATTTTTTAAATTTATGGTAGAGATGAGGTCTCACCAAGTTGCCCAGGCTGGTCTTGAATCCGTGTACTCACGCAGTTCTCTCACCTCAGGTTTCTAAATTGTTGAGAGTATAGGCTTGAGGCACCACACCCAGCTTTTTGCCTGTTTTTCTACTTTAATTATTTTATTTTATTGTTTCTTTTCTTTTATTAAGTGAGAAAGCAGGATTTATTGAGAGAGCAGAGAAGCTTCCACAGTGGAAGGGGACCCAAAGAGATTGCCCCTGATTTTTTTATTTTTAGCAAAAATAATTTTTTTTGGCTGGCAGAGTCCATTTCTAAACTCTTTCTACTCTAGCATCTCACATGTACTCGATGCTCAAAATTCTCAAGAATTGTTTTGTGAGAAATCATTAAAAAGCAGTTGGCAATAATCTACACATGACCTCAAGTCAGTCTTATTAAAGGATTCTTTATAAGGAGTATTCAAGTGCACCTTCAATAATATTTAACACAAGGACTTTCTCTTTCCTATTGACGTCCTCCATACAGTCATACATATGCATATATTTAGATAGTGGTTCTCAAGCCTAGCTGATCACTTGCATGTGTGGGAAACTTTTAAGAACATCATAACTCCATAATTCTGGTATCCCAGAAATTCTGATTTAGTAGAATGAGAGAAGAGCCTAGAATTTCAGTGCTATTAAAACTCTCCATGTAATTCTGAAGTTTGGTAATAAATAACACTGTTGACATGAAGAACATGGATAGCCAGATTCTAAAACTTACTATTCTATGATAGATATAGTTTTCTGTTGAGAGATTTACCTGATTAAAAAAATGTTGTTGTGATTGCTATTATGACTATGATCTCATTTTCTTTTGTTACAGTAATCATATTTGACAACAATAATCCAAGCCATATTGAATATAGGACACAAAATAATTGACTCTTGGGGCTTACTATTGGTATCTATCACTCTCAATAAGATATTTTTAAATGAATTTTTTATTCTTTCCCAATAGAGTACAAATTGAAAAATAAATTTTGTTTGATTACGTTTTAGATATTTGAATATGTGAGTAAAAAACTAGAATAAAAGCACAATTTAAATATATGGAATAAGTTAACTTATTTTATAATTTGTGTATGTGAAATGAATGGGCACATTTAAAGTAAAGGATTTTCTTTTTTTTTTTTTTAATTTTTTTTATTATGGTATTATGGGGTACAGTTAGGGGTTAGGTATACTTCTTTTAGACAGTTGCATCTTGGAGGTTTTATCTTTTATTTTGTTTGAGAGGCAATAGTTGAACATATTTATGGGATAGAAAGTGATATTT
>CAUYQG010097161.1:0-68308 GCA_963574415.1 Tarsius wallacei
TAAAGGACTTACTTATTATTAATTTGAACTTTAATTGGGCTGTTATCAGATTTCTAGAAATTTATGTATAACATTAGTACCTGCCCTTACCTTACCTTTCATGATGACATGGAGCAAACTGGAACCCAATCACCTTAATGAACTTCCCCCATAAAAGGGAAGAATTAAGAGGTCTTTCCCATGAGCAGCCATGGGCCATTGCCTTACTAAATCTGATGTGACTATGTGTGCTTTGAACTATGGTCATTGTTATGTTTTCTGGCTTTGGCACCCTACCCTACCTTGGGACAGTAAATCATCTCTCTCTCTCTCTCTTTCTCATTTATTTCCTAAATAAATTATAATTGTTAATCTAAGTTCGATGAATTGTTTGCTTTTTTCTTGGCACCAGATTGTACACAAGATACTGACACTCAAGCTGGCTTGACCTAACATCCTGGAGTGCCCACTGGACATGTGACCTAACACTGGGACTCCCATCAAAGAAGAGGACTCATCGTTTTGCCACACATTACATCAGAGGATCAATCACTGGGACAATAATCATGCAGAAGATCTGTCATTGGGAATCTCATTAAAGAGGAGGTCCAGGAAATGGGTCACTCATCACACAGAATGCCTTGTCATATGGACACCAATTGCAAAAAAGGACTAGTTACTTGGGTATCAAATATTGAGAAGACCTAGTTAGAGGGACACCAACAGAGGAGGTAACGCTAATATTGATGAGCTAGACATGGGGCCACTCCTCATACTGGAGGGCTAATCACTTGTGATATCCACAGGAAAGGATGGTCAGTTACTGAAGCACAGATCACTGTGAAGGGCAGTCACTAGGAGAGCCATCATAGATGAGGATCTGTTGCTGGGGCACCAATCACTCAGGAGGACCCAGTCACTGGGGCACCCATAATGAAGGAGAGTTAGACAGAAGGGCACCCACCATGTTAGAGACATAATTAGTTACTGTGACAGTCAGAGGGACACTCATCACTGAGGAGGACTAGTCAGTGGAGCATTATTCTCAGAAGACAGCCAGTCACTGGCATACTCATCACAGAGGAGGCATTATTCTCAGAAGACAGCCTAGTCACTGGGCCATCCATCATAAAGGAGGTCCAGTTACTAGGGCATTTATCACAGAAGAGAGCCAGTCACTGGGACACTCATCACAGATGAGAGACAGTGACTGGGGTGCCCAATACAGAGGAAGATTAGTCACTGAAGCCACTCATCCCATAAGGGGTAAGTAACTGGGCACCCACTAGTAGGTTGACCAGTCCCTGGGACACCAATTATAGAGGAGTTCCATATGGTTGCACTCATCACAGAGGAGGACTGATCACTAGTTCAACCATTTTGAAAGAGGTCCATTTACTAGGACACCTATAACTGAACAGGGTTAGTCACTGGGGTACCCATCAATGTGGAGTGGCATTCATTGGAGCACAAATCACAGAAGCGACCCAGTCACTGGTGCAAATATCATGGAAGAAGCCCCCTCACCATGATACCCATCACAGAGGATGGCTGGTCACTGGCTCATCCATCATATATGAAGACCAGTCACTGGGACACTAATCATGGAGAAGACCTAGACACTGTGTCACACATTATGGAGGAGGTCTGGTAAGTGAGACACCAATTACTGGGAGGCACAGTTAATAGAAGACCAATCACAGGTAGGCTAGTAAATATGGCATTTCTTATGGAGGAGGGCCAGTCACTAGGGCCCAGTCACTGAAGACACCCAGTCATTGGAACACCTGTAATAGTAGAAAACTAGTCACTGTGGCATCCTTTATGGAGGAGATCAAATTACTGGGCAGGAATCACAGAGTAAAGCTAGTCACTTCTTATTCACAAAAGAGAGCCACTCACTGGGATAGACATCACAGAGCAGGTCACTCAATAGGGCACCCTTTAAAAGGAGACTTATTACCTAAGGTATTTATTACAGAGTAGAGTCATTCAGTAGGGCATTCATCAGGGATGAGGGATAGTCACTGGAAAATCAATTATGGAGGAGGCACAGTTTTTGTAATACTAGTCACAGAGAAGGTCTAATCACTGGAACATCCAATTTGAAGGAGTCACATTCAATCGAGCACTTATTATGGAAGACAACTGATCACTGGGACACCCATCATAATGGAGTACCAAATACTGGGGCACAAATTTGAGAGAAGGCCTAGAAATTGGGACACCCCTCTCAGAGGAGGGCTAATCATTGGGGAATCCATTTTGAAGGAGGCTCAAATACTAGGACATCCATCACAAAAAAAGGGTTATTCACTGGGTCACCCATCAAAGAGGATGGTCAGATTTTGGGACAACAATCATAGAGGAGGTTCAGTCACTGGGACAACCATTCTGGAGGAAGGTCACCTACCCTGATACTTATTCCAAGGAGGGCTAGGCAATGGGGGGTCCCATGAAAAATAAAGGCCAGTCACTAGGACACCAATCACTGAGGAATCCCAGTAACTGGGATGCACATTAAGGAGAAGTCTCAGTTACTGAGTTATCCATTATGAAGTAGGGCCAGTAACCAGGACATCCATTATCAAATAGACTCAGGAACTGCAACACTCATCATATAGTAGGTCTAGTCAATGAGGCAGACATTATGGAGAACAGATAGTCACTGGGGTACCAATCACAGAGGAGGCCCAGTCATCAAGGCAACAATAATGGAGATGGGTCAGTCCCTGGGGCACCTATTATGGAGGAGGCACAGTCATGAGGGCACAGATCACAGAGGAGGCTCAATCACTGGAGCACCCATTATGGAGAAGAACCAATCACTGGGGCTACCAACACAGAGGAGAGCTAGTTACTGGGACAACCATCTTAAAGCAGAGTAAATCTCTGTGGCAACCATAATAGAGGAGGTCTAGTCACTAGGACCTTCAATATGGATGAGGGTCAGTAGCTGAGGCATTGATCACAGGGGTGAGGCAGTGATTGGGGAACTCAACACAGAGAAGAAATAGTCAACAGGGCACCAATCTTAGAAGAGTGCCAGTCACTAGGATATGCATTACAGATGAAAACTAGTCACTGGTACACCCATGATAGAAGAGGGAGAGCCACTAGGACATTCATTATAGAAGAAGACCAGTCAGCACAACAACAGTCACAAAGGAGTATCAGTCACTGGGGCAACCATCACAGAGGGGGATCATTCACTGAGGCACTTATCCCAGAGGAATACCAGTCATTGAGGCATCTATCCCAGAGAAAGTTAATCACTGGGGCACCCATCACAGAAAAGTCAGTCACTGAAGCACAGATTAGAGAGGAGAGCTAGTCACTGGGAAAACAATTATAGAGGAATATTAGTCTTGGGGCTACTGTTATAGAGGGGTGCTACTTAATAGGGTACCATAACTGAAGAAGGCTAGCCATGGGGGACCCATCAAAGAGAAGAGCCAGCCACTGGTACAGTTATCACAAAGAAGAATCACCACTGGGGTGGTGATCACAGAGGAATTTCAGTTGCTGGGGCAGACAACACAGATCAGGGTCCGTCACTGGGGTATTTTTTACACAAAAGGGCCAACCACTAGGGCACTACTGATAGGAGGGCCAGTCACTAGAGCACTCAATAAGGAGGAGGCCCACTCACTAATCTCTTACAGAAAAGGCTAATCATTGGGGCACCCATCACAGAAGACAGCCAGTCACTGGGGCACCCATCACAGAGGAAAACAAATCACTAGGGCCTAATCATAAAGGAGGGCCAGTTGCTGGACCACCCATCACAGAGGAGATCAAGTCACTGGGACACCCATCAGAGAGGAGCTGGTCAGTCATTGGGACACTTACCACAGTAGAGGGCCAGACAATGAGGCACTCATGATAGAGGAGTTCAATTACTGGGACACTCATCACAGTAGAGGGCCAGACAATGAGGCACTCATGATAGAGTAGTTCAATCATTGGGAATCTCATTACACAGGAGGGCCAGTCTCTGGGACACCAGTTACAAGGGAGAATCTGTCACTATAACACAAATCACAGAGTATGGCCAGTAAGTGATGCACCAAAAACAAAGAAGGGCCAGTCACTGAGGCACCCATCACAGAAATAGGTCAGTCACTTGTATTGCCATCACAGAATAAGTCTTTGGGGTCAGTCTCTGGGGAACCCATAAAAGAAGAGGGTCAGTTAATGGAGCACCCATCAAAGAAACAGGCAGGTCACGAAGTCATCCCTTACAAAGATAGTGATTATTACTGGAACACAATAACAGAAAAGGACTAGTTACTGTAGCATCGATATTAGAGAACGGCCAGACATTAAGGCATCTGTTATCAAGGAGGGCCAGTCACTGAAGCATCAGTCACTGAGGAGGGTCAGTCATTGGGAAATTAATCACAAAAAAGGACTTGTCACTATGGCACCCCTTATGGAGGAGGTTTAGTTTCTGAGACACCTTTCACAGAGTAGGGCTAGTCACTATGAAAAATATTATATAGTAGGACCAATCACTGGGTAACACTTAATAGAGTAGAGCTATAACAGTGTACAATCAGTAAGTAGGGCATGTTTCACAGAGGAAGACCATTTACTCGAGCATCCATTAGAAGCTGAGCCAATCATTCGGGCTTCAATCACAGTGAAGTTTTACTTAATGGAACACCCATCACAGAGGAGGCCTGTCTCTGAGGTACCAAACACAGAGGAGGACTAGTCACTGGGACACCCATTAAAGAGGAAGCACAATAACTAAAGCACCCTTCAAGGTGGATGGGCAGTCATTGAGGCTGCTGTATCAGAGGAGGAACAGTCCCTTGGGTACCCATCACAGAAGAGGTTTAGTCTCCTATGAACCCATCACAGAAGAGAGACAGTAACTGGGGAACAAATTATGATGAAGGGTCAATCACTGGGGCACCCATAACAGTGGAGGGTGAGTAACTAGACCACCCATCAGGGAGGTGGCCTAGTAACTGGAATACCCATTAAGGGGGGAGGTCCAATCACTGAGATTCCTAATCACTGACTTCCCCATTGAGAGGGGAAGTCACTGGAGAACCCATTAATAAGGAGTGGCAGCAAATGGGGAACCCATTACAGAATAAGGTTGATCATGGTGGCACAGATCACCAACTAAAGTCAGTCACTATGACATCCATTATAGAGAAGGGCAAGTCACTAGTACACACATGAGAAAGAAACCATTCACTGGGCCGCTCATTACAATGGAGGGCTAGTCACTTGGGTACTCATCACAGAGGTGGGCAGTCACCAGGTAACCATTACAGGGGGCCAGTAATTGTGACATTGATTACAGAAGAGCACAAGTTATCAGGTAACTGATCACAGAGGAAGACCAATCAATGAGGAACCCAAACTGGAGGAGGAACAGTTATAGAGATAGGCAATATGGAGAAGAAGCAGTCATTGTGTCATTAATCACAAGGAGGGTTTGTCACAGGGACACTCGTCACACAGAAGGACTAGTCACTGGAGCACTAATAGAGGAGAGTAATTCACTTAGGCTCCCATCAAAGAGAAAGGATGTTCACTGGGTAACAATTACAGAAGAAGTTTAGTTGTTGGGACACCCCTCACAAATCAGACCTAATTGCTGGGTCACCCATCACAGAGTTGAGTTGGTCACTGGGTCATCCATTAAAGAGGAGGTATGTAATCTGGGGCACCCATCACAGAAAGAGACAGTCACTGAGGCATTCATCACTGATCAAGGTCACTCAATGTGACAGCTATCACACAGGAGGGCCAGTCAAAAGTAACATATCACAGAGGAGGGCTAGTCCCTGAAAACTCACCACAGAGGAGGGATTGTCATTCTGGCACTCATCATAGAGAAATGCCAGTCTTCAAAGAAACTATTATGAAGGTGTTCCAGAAAGTGGGACATCCATCATAGAGAAGGGCAAGTCACTGGGGCAACCATCATGGAGATGGACCAATCACTGAGGCAGCCTTCAGAGAGAAGAGCTGGTCACTGGAATAGTCATTAAAGAAGAGGAGCAGTTCAATTCACAGAGGATGGACAGTCATTTGGATGCCAATGAGATATGAAGAATAATCCCTTGGGAACCCAAGAGGAGAGCCCGTCATTGAGAACCCATCACATAAGAGAGCTAAGCACTGAGGCACCTAAAACAGAGAAGGGTTAATCACGGAGGCACCCAGACAAAGGAGGGTCAGTCATTGGGGAACCCATTAAAAGTAGGGCATTTCACTGATGTACCCATTACAGATGGGTCAGTCACTAGAACACTCATCACAGAGGAGGGTGAGTTACTGGGGCACCCTATTTGAGGGAAGGCCAGTCACTGGGGCACTCTTCATAGAAGTTGACTAGTCTCTGGGGCAACAATTAAAAAGGAGAACCAATCACTGGGAATCCTATTTCAGAGGAGATCCAACCACATTTGCCCACATTATGTAGGAGGTCCAGTCACTGGGCACCAACACATAAGAAGACTAATCTCTGGGGAACCACTCAAAGAAGAGAATTAGTCACTGGGAAACAAATCACAAAGGAAAATCACTCATTGGAACACTCATCACAGTGGCACCCTTCAAAGAGAAGAGTCATCACTGGGACACCCATCACAGTGGAATGTGAGTAACTGGGTACCCAGCACAGAGAATGCTAGTCAATGAGGGCTCACAGATGAGAGCTAGTTACTAGGTCTACAATTACAGTGAAAAACCAGTTACTGGGGGCACATATCATAGTGGAGTGGCAGTCACTGAGGCACATATAGAGGAGGTCCAGTCAGTGAGGCAACCATAACAAATCCATCAGAGAGGTGAGAGAGTTACTGGGTCAATTAACACAAAGGATAGCAAGTCTCTGAGGCACCCATTGCAGAGGAGGGACAGTCATTGAGTCATCTATCTCATAGACCAGTCAATCCATGGGGCACTGAACAAAAAGTATGCCCGGTCACTGTGGCAACCATCACAAATTAGGCCCAGTCACAAGGTCATCTTCTACAGAAGAGGACCATTCACTGCAAAAACATTACAGAGGAAACCCAGTCACTGAGGTACCCATCACAGAGGAGGGTCAGTAACTAGGGCACACATTACAGAAGAGGCCTATAACAGGGTACCCAACACAGGGGAGTTCAAGTCATTGGAACACCCATCATAGAAAAAGACCGGTCACTGAGGCACCAACTGCAGAGAAGGGTTAGTCACCAAAAAAAAAAAAAAACATCCATGAGGAGGAATAGTTACCGTGGTCACAATTATGGGGGAGGCCCAGTCACTGCGATACCCATCACAGATCTGAGCACCATTCACAGAGACGAGTTAGTCACTGTAACACTCATCAAAAGGAGAGTTAGTGCCTGGAACACACATTATGGAGGAGGCCTAGTTACTAAATCTTCCATTATAGATGTGGGTTACTCACTGAGACACCCCTTATAAAGGATGACCAGTAACTGGAGCCCTAATCACAGTAACTGGAGCCCCTATAATTGAGCAGTCCTAGTAATTGGGAACCTATCACCAAGAATGGCCTGTCACTAGGGCACACATTGCAGAGGACGGCCTGTTACTGGGAGGTCCATAACAGAATAAGACTACTCACTGAGGCATTCATTATGGAGGAGACCCAGTCACTGGGGAACTTGTCACTGAGGTGCCCATTAAATAGAATTCACAGTCACTGGGCAGTGATCACAGTGAAAACATAGACCCTGGGGCACCCATAACAGAGAAGGATCAGAAATTGAGGAATTTTTTTACATAGAGTACAAGAAAATGGGGCACAATCACAGAATAGTAAAATTCACTGAGGCACACATTTTAGAGGACATTCAGTCACTGGGGCATCTATTACAGAGAAATTTAGTCACTGGGACTTCCATCAAAGATGAGAGTTATCCACTAGCACCAACTATTGAGGAAGAGCAGTTACATAATGAATAATCACAGAGAAGGACTATTCACAGAAGCACACAATTGAGAAGGAGGCCAGTCACTGAGGAAATAATTCCAGGAATCCAGTCAAAGGAACATCTATTATGGTTGCTATCCAATTACTGGAATCCCATCACAGAAGAGGGACAGTAATGGGATTGCCCACTATGGAGGAGTCTCAGAAATTGGGGTACCTATCACAGAATAGTGCTAGTCACTGGCACACCAATTTTGAATGTGGGCCAGTTTCTAGGACACCCATCACAGAAAAGGGATAGTCACCGCGACACCTATCAGTTAGGATGACCAGTCATTAGGGGCACTGATCAAAAAGAAGAACCTGTCACTGCTGCACCCATTATGAAGCAGGCCCAGTCACTATGACACCCATCACAGAGGAGGGTTTGTAACTGGAGTGCTCATCATATAAGAAGGCCAGACACTGGACCATCAATCACAGAATAGGCCCAGTCACTAAGGAATACATCATATAGAAGGACTAGTCACTGGGAGATCCATCACTAAACAGGGCGAGAACCTAGATATCCAATATGGAGGAAGTCCAGTAAGTGGGACACCCAACATAGTTGCGGGGGCAAACATTACCTAGTAAGGTTAGTTATAGTGACACCAATTGCATAGGATGCCTAGTCACTGGATACCCATAAAGAGGGAGGGCAAGACACTAGAACAGCCATTATGGAGGAGGCCTATTTACTAGGATACTGATCAAAGAGGAGGACTTGTCACCTCTTGGGGTACCAATCACAGAGAATTACCATTAAGCAGGGAACCCATCACAGAAGAGGACCACTACTAGGAAAGCCATTATGAAGGAGGTCCTGTCACCAGGGCAACTATCTCAGAAGAGAGCTTGTTACCTGGACACACATCAGAGTGGACAGATAATCAATAGGACATTCATGGTTGATAGTTATTCACTGAAGAAATAAGACAGAAGGGCCAGTCAGTGGGATACCCCTCACAAAGGAATTCCTGTCAAGCTGACACACATCATAGAGTAGTGTCAGTAACTGGGGCACATATTAGTAAAGAAGGTTAGTCACTAAGGTACACAGCACAGAAAAAAACTACTTACTGGGACTACCATCAGATATGAGAGCTAGTCACTGTGGCAACCATCACAGAGGAGAACCCATCACCGGGGCCCCCACCAGGAGAACCAGTCACTAAGGCACACATTTTGAGGAGGGTCATTCACTCTGGCACCCATCACAAATGAAGGACAGTCCCTGGGGAACCCATAACAAAGGAGACCCATTCCCTGTGGTAACTATCACTGAGAAGGGCAAGTCACTGGGCCACCAATGTAAGGTGAGGTTACTGTCACTGAGGCACCCACCTCAGAATATTTCCAATCACTGAAGCCCCCATCAGATGGGAAAGGCAGTCACTGGGGCACTCATCAATGATGAGGGTTTATTTGTTGTCCATCACAGAAGTGAGTTAGTCACTAAGGCACCCATCACAGAGGATGGCCCATCAGAGAGAAATTCAAGTAACAAGGGCACTCATTAAAGGAGGGTCATTCACTAGGTCACTGATAACAGAGGAGGCCAGTCACTTGTGCACCCAACTGTGAGGAGGCCTATTCATTTTGGCAGTGATAACTGAGGAAGACCAGTTACTGCGGCAGCCAGCACAGAAGACTTTTATTCACTGAGTCACCCATCACAGAAGAAGACCAATCTCTGGGTCCTCCAACATAAAGTATGTCTAATCACTTAGAAACTCATTACAGAAGACAGCCAGTAGCTGGAGAACTCATTTTCTAGAATGGCCAGCCACTGGGACGTCATGACAGATGTAGAATTGTCACTGGGACACTCATTATAGAGGAGGCCAAGTCACTGGGATTCTCATTGCAGAGGAGGGCCTGTCACTCAGTCAACCATTTAGGATGAAAGCCAATAGCTGGGGTACTTACCATAGAAAAAGGGTAATAACACAACCATCACAGAAGAGAGACAGTCACTGGGACACACAACACAATAGAGGACATGTCACTGAAAGCCCCATCACACAGGAGGCAAGTCACTGAAGTATCCATCACAGAAAAGGACCAGTCACTGGTGCACCGATTACACAGAAGTGTCAGTCTCTGGGGCTGACACAAACTATGGTCAGTTAATGTGACAAAAAACAGAGGAGGGAAAATCTCTGAATCACCCATCACAGAGGAGGGTCAGTCACTGAGACACCCGTAATAGAAGAGGGCCAATCACTGGGTCATGCATAAAAGAGGAGGATCTGTAACTAAAAGACTCCTCTTAGAGAAGGCATAGTCACTTGGGGACCCATAACACAGGAGGGTCAGTGACTGGAGCACCCATCAAAGAGGAAGGCCAGTCATGGGTACCTCCCTACAGGGGAGGGCTTGTTGCATGACACCCCTCATTGTTGTGGGCTATTCAGCATGACGACCATACCAGAGGAATGTCAGTCACTGTGGAATGCATTATGAAGGAGTCATAGTCCCTGGACCACACATAATGGACGAGGGCCTGCCACTGAGACACCAATATAGAGGATGCTCAGTCACTGTGGCACTGAACACAAATGAATTCAGCTACTGGTGTACCCATTACAAAGGAGGGAAAGTTATTGGGGAGACCCATTGTTTTGAGGAGGGTTAGTCACTTGTCACCCTTCACAGAGGTTGACTTATCACTAGGGCTTCTGTGATCTGTGCCACAGTGACAAGTCCTCTGTGTTGGATGCACCAGTGAGTAGTCCTTTTATGTGAGGTGTGTTTTTTTGAGTGGCCTCCCACTGTGATGGGTGCCACAGTTATTGGTTCCTCCTCTTTTATGGGTAGACCAATGTCTGGTTTTCCTCTGTGATGAGTGCCCCAGTGACTACCCCTCTTCTGTAATGGGTTCCTCAGTGATGGGTCCTCCTATGAGATGGTTTTCCCAGTGACTGGTTCTCCTTTGTAATGGGTGCCCAGTGACTACATCTCCTTTGAGATGGTTTCTCCAGTTACTGATCATCCTCTTTGATTGGTATCCCATTGCCTGGCTTACTTCTGTGTTCTCGGCCCCATTGGCTACATCTCCGACATAATGGGTGCTTCAGTGAGTAGCCATCCACAAGTATAGTGCCACAGTGCCTGTGCCTCCTCAGTTGTTTTTGCCACAGTGAATGACCCTCCTCCATAATGGAGTGTCCTAATGACTAGTCCTCCTCTGTGATAGGTGTTAGAGTAACTAGGGCTCCTGCATAATGGGTGCCCCAGTGATAACTCCTTTGTGATGATTTTCACAGTGATTGGCCTTTCTCAATGATTGGTGTCCAAGTGACTGTCCCTCTTTTTTGGTGGTTGTTCCAGTGACTGTACTTCCTCTATAATGTGTGTCCCAGTGCCCGGCCCTCTTGTGTATTGGTGCCACAATGATAAGCCCTTCTTTCTATGGGTGTCTCAGTGACTAGCCCCAATCTGTGAGGTGTTCCCCAGTGACTGACCCTACTCAGTTATGGATTCCCCAGTGATTACCCTACTATGTGATGGGTGCCCAACTGGCTGAGCCTACTCTGTGATGGCTTCCCCAGTGACTGCTTCTCCTATGTGATGGGTACCCCATTGACAGGCCTTACTTTGTGATGTGTTACACAGTGACTGTCCCTCCTCTGTGATAGTTGTCCTAGTGACTGGCTCTTCTTTTTGACTAGTGCCTAAGTGGCTCACTCTCCTCTGTTTGGTGCAACACTGACTGGCCCTCTACTCTGATATGTACCGCAGTGACTGGCCCTCATCTGTGTTGGGAACCACAGTGATTGACTTTTTGTGATGGGTGCCCCAGTGACTGGTCCTACCCTGTTATTGGTCTCCCACTGAGTGTCCTTATTTATGATTGTTTCAGTGACTGTCCTCATCTGTTATTGGTGTCCCAGTAACTGGCTTTCCTCTGTGACTGATGTCCCAATTACTGTGACTTCTCAACATTGGGTGCCCTTGTGACTGCCCTCCTCTGTGATAATTGTACCAGTAACTGGGTTGTTTAAATAACTTGTATCACATTTACTAGCACTTCTCTGTGATGGGTGCTCCACTGACTGACCCTGCTCTGTTATTGGAGCAACAGTGGTAATCACCCCTCTGTGTAAATTTCTCAGTGACGTGGCTCTACTCTGTGAGTTGTACTTCTGTGATATGCCTCTCTTATGGATACCCCAGTGACTGGACCTGTTCAGTTATGATGTTCCCACTAACTGCTCTGCCTTTGTGATGAGTGCTCCAGTGACTGAACTTCCTCTGTGATAGGAACACTGGTGTCTAACCCTCTTATGTGATAGCTGAGTGACCCTACTCGGTGAAGGTTGCCTCAGTTACTGGCTTTCTTTTTGATGGGACACAAATGACAGGGCCTCCTATGTGATCAGAATCCCTGTTTATTTTATCTTCTATGTGATGGATACCTCAGTGACCATTGCTTCTCTTCCCTGGTGCCTCATTGCTTGGTCCTTCACTGTGATCAGTGCCTCAGCAACTGCCCCTCATCTGTGATGCATACTCAAGTGACTGGCCCCCTTTCATGGGTCCCCCAGTGATTATCTCTCCTCTGGTATTTGTGACAGGCATCCTTTGTGATTGATGCCTCAGTGACAGTCTCCACTATAATGGGTGTACCAGTGACTGGACTCCTCTGTGACTGGTGTCCCAGTAACTGATTCCCTACAATAATTCATGTCCCAGTGACCAACACTTCTCTTGGATTTGTGTTCCTGTGGCTGGCTGTCCTCTGAAATGTGTGTCCCAGTGACTGGCTATGCTCTGTGATAGATACCAAAGTGACAGAGCCTCCTATATAATGAGTACTCCTGTGACTGGCCATCCTCAATTATGTGTAACTGATCCAATGGCTAATCCTCCTTTGTTCTGAGTCCCCATTTTTCTAGATTTCCTCTGTGATCGCTGCACTAGGCTGTGGGTTTCCTACATAATGTGTGCCCCAGTGATTTGCCTTCATCCATGATGGGTTTGTCCTTTGCGATTGTTGCCCTAGTGACTAGACTTCATATATAATGTGTGCCCACTGGTTTGTGTTTAGACACTGATGAGTTTCTCAGTGACTCAGCCTTCTCCATTTTGGGTGCTGCAGTGACTGGGCTTCTTCTCTAATTGGTACCCCAATGACTGAGGTCATTTTCTTTGATGGGTGTTCCATTGACTAGCTCTCTTCTCTGATGGTTGTACTGGTAACTGGGCAGCCACAAAATAGGTGCTCCAGTGACTTGTCCTCCTCTATGATGGGGCCCTATTTTCTGTGCTTCCTCCATAATGGATGCCCTAGTGACTGGACCTCATCTATGAAAGGTGTCCCAGGAATTGGGTCTCCTCCTTAATTGGTGCTATTTTGACTGGGCCTACTTCATGATTGGTGCCCCTGTGAGTGGGGCTCTTCTTTAATGGGTTTTCCACTGAACAGCTTCCTCTGTGACTGTTGTTCTAGTAATTGGGCCTCCTCTTTAATTGGTGTCATTGTTACTATCCTTCTTCCATTATGGGTTCTCCAGTGACCCGACCTCGTCTGTGATTGGTGACCCAGGAACTCTCCTCCTGTGTGCTGGGTGCTCGTGTTACTAGTTCTTTCTGTGATGGCTGTCAAAGTGACTAACCATCATATGTGATGGGTGCTTAATGAATACAAATTTTCTGTGATGGATGCCCCAGTGACTGATCTTCCTCTATTATGTGGGCCACAGTTACTGGCCCTCCACTGGTAAAAATGTCCCAGTGACTAACCATCTTTGTGATCAGTGCCACAGTGATTAACTCTTTACTGTGAAGTTTCTCACATTTAGAGGGCATCCTCCATAATGGGTAACCAAGTGAATCATATTCCTTTTAGATGGTGACCCACTGACTGTCCTTCCCCCACAATGTGTACCCCACTGATGGGTCTTCATCTGTTATTGGTGCAAAAATGACAGGTCTCCATATATTATGGGCGTCCCAGTGATTAACACCCCTCTCTAATGAGTGTCTTAATGTCTAAGCCTCCTCCAATTTTGGTGCCATATTGGCTGATCCTCCTCTGTGATTTATGTAACAATGTCTGGCCATTCTCTTTGGTGGGTGGATCAGTGACTAGGCCTTTTATGTGATGGATATTCTAGTAAGGAGGCTCTTCCAAAATGGGTGCTCTAGTGACTATTCCTTCTCTGTGATGGGTGACACATTTTTTGTGCCTTCTTTTTAACGGATGAACAAGTGATGGTCACTCTTCAATGATACCTGTTCCAGAGATAATAGATTTTTCAGTGACTAGGCCTCCGTCATGATCAGTGTCACTGTGACAAGTCCTCTGACAAATCAATTGCCAAAGTGAATAACCCTCCTCTGTGATAGGAGTCAGAGTCTGGCTTTCCTCTCGATAGATCCTCAAGGAGCCAGTGACTGGGTCTCCTTTATAGTGGATTCCCCAGTGACTAACCCTTCTTTGTGAGGTGTTGCCCCATAACTGGCCTCCTCTGTAATGTTTGCCCCAGATTCTGACCCTTCACTATAATGAGTTTCCTGCTGAAATTCTGTCCTCCATTTTGGGTACCCCAGTTAATGGCTGTACACCATTATATGCCCTTCAGTGCCTGTTACTTCTCTGTTATGGGTGCCACAGTGATTAGCCCACCCCTGTGATGGTTTACTCTGGGACAGGTTCACAGTGGTTGGCTTTCCTTTATGAGAGATGTTCCAGTTACCGGGCCTCATCTATAATGGGGGCTCAAGTGACTAGCCATTCACTGGGAAGTGTGCCCTTGACTGTCCTGCCTTTCTGATAGGTGCCTAGTGAATAATACCATCCTTTATTATTGGTGTTGCAGTGACTGCTCCTCCTCTTTTTTGAGTGCTCCATGACTAGTCCACCTCTGTGATAGATGGTCCAGTGACTTACTCTCATCTGTGATGGCTGTCCCAGTGACTGGTCCTCCCCCATAATGGCTGCCCAAATTACTGTCTCTCCTCTGTAATAAGTGCCCCAATGTTTAGCCATCTTCTGTGATGTAAGCTACAGAGACTGGTCCTTTCTGATGTGTGACTTACTGAGTACCTAAGTTCTGTTATCAGTGGTCCGGTGAAAGGACTTCCTCAGTGATGGGTTCCATAGTGACTGGCCATCCTCTATGATGGTTTCCCAAGTTACCAGACCTCCTTTTAAGGGGTGTCCAGCAACTTGACTTCCTATCTGATCAGTGACCCATTGACTGGCCCTTATTCTTTTGGGTACAACAGTGACTGGCCCTCCCCTGTGACAGTTGCCTCATTGACTATCTGTCCTCTGTGATGGGTGCCCCAATGACTGACTCAATTCTTTGAAGTGTGTCCCAGTGACTGGCTCTTCTCTGTGATACAGGCCCAAATGTCTGGTAACCAAATGATTGACCCTCCTCTCTGAAAAATGTCCCATTGTCTGCTGCTCCTCTGTGATGGGTACCACACTGACAGTGCCTCCTCAGTGATGACTGACCCAGTTTATGGCAATTCTCTGTGATTGGAGCCACAGTGACTTAATTCCTCTTAATAAGTAACCAGTTGGTTGGCTCTTCACTGTGATGGGTACCTCAGTGACTGACCATGGTCTGTGATGTATCCCTCAGTGCCTGGCTGTCATTTGTGATAGGTAGCACAGTGTCTTGCTCTCCTCTAGAATGGGTGCATCAAAGACTGGCTCTCCTTTGGGATGGTTGCCCAGGGACTGGTTATCCTCTCTGATGGGTGCTGTAGTGATAGGCATTTCTCTGTGATGAGTTCCCCAGTGATAAGTCCTGCTGTGTTGGGTGCACCCTCTGTGACCAGTGTTGCAGTGACTGACCATCATCAATCATGGAAACCCTAGTGATTAGCCCTCCTCTCTGATCAGTGTTCCAGTGACTGGTTGTCCTCTGTGATGGTTGCCCTAGTGACTGGCCCTCCTCCATAATGAGTGCCCCAGTGACTGGCCCTTTTATGTGATGAGAGTTCCAGTGAACTTACATCCTTTGTGACTGGTTCCATTAACGGCCCTTCTTCCACAATGGTTTTACCAGTGACTAGTCTTCTTCTTTGATGACTGTCCCATTACCTCTGCTTCCTAAGTACTAAATGCTGTGTTAACTGACATTCCTATGTGTTGGGTGTCCCAGTGACTAGATCTCCTTCTTTATGTGTGCCCCAGTGAAACGATTTCCATTCTGATGGGTTCCCTAGAAATTGACCTCCCTCTGTAATGGGTGACTTAGTGGTAGGCATCCTTCATAATGTCTGCCCTAGTTACTGACTCTCCTCTGTGATGGATACCTCAATTTCCAGCTTTCTTCTCTGATGAATGACACAGTTACTGACTCTCCTTTGGGATGGGTACCTCAAGTTCTAGCTCTCCTCTCTGATGGGTACTCCAGTGACTGAACTTTTTCTGTGATGGGTGCCACTGTGAAAAGCCCACATCTGTGATGGGTGTGGGAGTGACTAGCCCTTCTCAGTGATGCATGCTTTTTTCACTGACCCTCCTCTGCAGTGGCAGCCACTGTGGCCCAGTTGTGTGATAGGTGCCACAGTGAGTGTCTCTCCTTTTAGATATGTGACTTTGTGACTGTCCCTTCTGTGTGAGGAGTGCCCCAGTGACAGGGCCTCCTCTGTGATGGGTGCCACAGTGAAAAGCTCATGTCTGTGATGGGAGTCACAGTGACTGGCCCTTCTCTGTGATAGGTGCTACAGTCATTGCCCTTCCTTTGTGATGTGTGCCTTTGTGACTGATCCTCCAGTGTGAGGGGTGCCCCAGTGATTGGCCCCCATGTGTAATGGTTGTCCCAGTAACTAGCCTTCTTCAAAAATTAGTGCTGCAGTGACTGACCCACTTCTCTGATGGGTGACTTGTGAGAGGATTTCCTCTGTAATGGTGCCCCACTGAATGGGCCTCCTCTGTATTGGTTCCTCAATGTCTGACTTTCCTCCACTATGGGCGCCCCAGTGATTGTGCCTCCTCTGTGATTGCTGCCCAGTGACAGGTCCTCCTTCATAATGGTTTTCCCAGTGGTTAGCCCTTATCTGTGATGGATGTCAGAGTGATTGATTCTCCTCCATATTGGTTGAGATTATGGGTCACCTTTGTGATTGCCTCCAGTGACTGGCAATTCTCTGTGATGGCACCGGCAATGACTAGTCTTCCTCTATGATGGATGTTGTAATAACTAGGGTGCCTCCATTGACTAGCCTTTCTGTAAGATGGTTCCCCCAGTGCCTGAACCTCCTACATACTAAGTGCTCTATTGACAGGGGCTCCTCTGTGATTAGAGTCCCGTGTCTGCCCATTCTTCAGATTGGGTGCCCAGTGAATATTCCTCCTTTGTTACTGGTGTTACAGTAACTGGACTTCCTCTATAATTGATGTTTCAGTGACCAGTCTTCTGTTGTATGTGTGCCCCAGTGACTGAATCTCTTCTCAGATAGATGTCCGAATGACTAGCTATCCTTTCTCATTGATGCTCTAGTGACTTGGCCTTATTAATGGGTGTTCCAAAGACCGGCCATTCTCCAATATTGTTGATCTAGTGAGCAGGCCACCTATGTGTTGGTAATCACAAAAATTTGTATTCCTTTGTAATTGTTGTCCCAGTGACTCCCCTTATTCAAGATTGGTGCCAAGTGACACCCTCCTTTGATGTGTGGCTTTGTCACTTGCCCTTCTCCATGATGCATACTAATGTGACTGGTCTTGCTTTTTGACTGGTGCCCCAGTGAATGACCCTCATTTATGATGGTTGTACCAGTGATTATCCCTTCTCTGTGTTGAGTGTCAGAGGACTGATCCTTCTCCATAGTGGGTGTCCAAGACTTGGTCACCTCTGAGTTTGGTGCCCCGAGACTGACAATCCTATGTGATGTGTGCTGCAATGGCTAGCCTTTGTCTATTTTGGGTGCCCTAATAACTGGACAGCCCTTAAAATGGTGACCCTGTGACTAGCCCTCCTTTGTTATTGCTGCCTCAGTGTCAAGCCCTTGTCCTGAATATATGCTCTTTCCTGTGATTGGAGCCCCAATGATTGGCCCTCCTGCAAATTGGGTGCCTAGTGAATATTGTTCTTCTTTGATGGGTGTTTCAGTAACTGGGTTTCCTCCATAATTGCTGTCCATTGACAATATTTTCTCTGTGATGTGTGACCCAGGGACTGGCTTTCCCCTCTGACTGATGCCCCAGTTACTTGATATTCTCTATAATGAGTTCCCCAAGGACTGACTTTCCTCTGTGAAGGGTGCCTCAGTGACTGGCCCTTAGTGCTGATGTATGCCTTAGTGACAGGCTCCTGTTTGGGGTTGGTGCCACAGTGACTGGCTTCCTAATGTAATGGGTGGCCCAGTGACTGTGTCTCCTCTGTGATTGATGATCCAGTGACTGTCACTCATCCATCATGGATGCCATAGCATCCAGCCTTTCTCTGTGATGGGTGTCCCTGTATCTGCTTCTTCTCTGTAAGGATGTCTCAGTAACTGGATCTCCTCTGATGGTTGTCCTATAATGGTTGGCCAGTAACTTGCAGTCCTCCATTATGAGTCCCCCAGAGATTTAGTGTCTTCTGTGACAAGTGCTTCAGTGATTGTACTGTCTCTGTAATGAATGGCCGTATGACTGGCCATTCTGTATGATTGGTGCCCAAATGAGTGTGGCCCTTGTATATTGGGTGCCACAATGACCGGCACAAATCTATAATGGTTTTCCCAGTGATTGACTCTTCTCCAATACTGATGCCCAGATATTACACTACCCTTCTTATTTGATGTGTGGTATTATAACTGGTCCTAAATTGTGTAGCTTGCTGCAGTGATTGTCCCTGATCTTATATTGGTGTCACTGGGACTTGCCTTCTTTTATCATCATTGTCCAGGTGACAAAAACCTTTTCCATAATTTGTGCCCCAGTGACTAGCACAATTCTGTGATAAGCGACCAATGATTGGAGCTCCTCCAAAATGGATGTCCTAGTGACTGTCCCTACTCTGTGTTAGGTGACCCACTGAGAGTGCCTCTAAATGGGTGTTTCATTGACAGTGCCTCCTCTGTGATTGATCCCTCAAATTTGGTGCCATAGAGACTCGCCCTCCTCTGTGTTGGTTATTACAGTAACTGTGCCTCTTCCATAATTAGTGCTCCAGACTAGCCCTTCTTCTGATGAGTTCCCAGTTCTCTTGACTGTGATAGATGCACAAGTAACTGCACCCTGCTATAATAGATGCCCCAGTGACTGGTCCTACTCTGTAAAAAAAAGTCCCAGTAACTGCTCCTCCTTAGTGATGGGTGCCCCAGTAACTAACTTTCTTCTGTGATCACCACTTCAGTTGCCAGGTCTCTTACATAATAGGTGTCACAATGACTAAAATGTTACCACTGTTGGTGACTACAGTGAGTATGCCTGCTCATGATTTGTGCCCAAGTGACTGACCTTTCTCCATAGTAGTTGCCCTAGTGACTAGACCACCTAGTCTGACCCTGAGTGTTCCAGAAACTGGGACACCTTTATATTGGGTTCTTTAGTGACAAGCCCTGCTTTATGTTGAGTGTTCTCATGACTATCACTCCTCAGTGATGGGAGTCCAAGTGACTAGGCCTGTGTTGTGATGACTGACCCAGTGACTGGCATTTTTTCATAATGGGTGCCCCAGTTAGTAGACCTCCAATATTTTTGGTGCCGCAAGGATTAGCCCACCAAGGTGATTTAGCCCACCAAGGTGGTTAAGTTCCTCTGAGAGTGGTGCCTCATGACTGGCCGATGGCTGTGATGGGTGCCTCTTTGACAGGTTCACCTCTATAATGGGTGACCCAGTGACTGTCCTCCTCTGTGATGATTGCCCCAGTTACTGGCATTCTTCTGTGTTAGCTGTCCCAATAACTGACCCTCATCAGCTATGGGTGCCTCAATTAAAGACTTTCCTCTGTGGTAGATCCCCCAGTGACTGGGCCTAGTCTCTGATTGGGTTCTTAGTGACTGGACGAGCTATGCGATTGGTGCCCCAGTGAATGCTCATCCATTATAATGGTTGTTCTAGAGCCTGGCCTGCATCTGTCACGTGGGCCACAGTGACTGGGCCCCCTATGTTATATACCCTAGTGAATACCCCTCCTCTGTGTTGTGTGCCCTAGTGACTGGACTTCCACTATGATGGATGCACCAGTGACTGACTCTCTTCTTTGATGGCTATTCCACTGACAGGGCCCTCTTCTGTAATGAATGTCCAGGGCCTACTACTTTGCGATGGGTGCATCAGTGATCTCTCTCCTCTCTGATGGTTACCCCAGTAATTGGGCCTCCTTTGTTATCAGGTCCCCATTGACTGATCTTCCCTGTAAAGGGTTTCCCAGTGACTGGTCACTCTGAAAAATTTCCTAGTGACTAATCCTCTCCTGTGATTGCTGACTCAGTTATTAGCTTTACTCAATGAATACAGCCCCAGTGACTAGATATCCTACATAATTTGTGACTTAGTGACTGCTTCCTCATTGATTGGAGCCCCAGTGACTGGCAATCATGCATAATGGGTGCCCTAGTGACTAGCCCTCCTCATTGATGGGTGCCCCAGTGACTGGTTGTCTTCTGTGATGAATGCCACAGAGACTGGTTATTTTCTGTGGAAACATGCCCCAGTGATGAATCCTTTCCTGTGATTTTTGCTTCAATTACACACTTTCCTCATGGTCACTTCCTCAGTGAGTATGTCTTCAGTATAGTGGGTGACCTGGTAAGTAACCTTCTTGCATTATGGGTTTTCCTGTGACTCAGGCTTCTTGGTGATTGGTGTCCCAGTGACTCCTGTATTATGAATGTCATAGTGACTAGCCATCCCCTTTAGTAGGTGTCACAGTAACAGATTTTCTTCCTAATGGGTGCTCCAGAGACTAGTTCTCCACTATTTTAGGTTCCCTAATGACTGGGCCTGCTTATTGATTGATGCCCCAGTAATGGCAATTTTCAATAAATAAATGCCCCAATGACTAGACTTTCCTTTAGTTTATTCCACTTACTGAGTCTCCTGCATAATTGGTGTCCTAGTGGCTATCTCTCTTTTTTATGAGTGTCACAGTGACAGAGTCTTTTCAATAATTTGTGTCATAGTGACTGTGCCTTCTCTGTATTTTTTGCTCTAATAAATAGCTTTCATATATGACGATTGCCTTAGTGACAAGCCCTCTCTGTGATGGGTGTCTTAGTGACTGTGCCTCCTCCAATAGGGTGCAGCAATGACTAGATCGCCTCTGTTTTTACTGACCCCAATGACTTGCTATCTTCTGTGGTTGGAGCACCACTGACTATCCCTCTTCTGTTATGGGTGTCCTAGCAAATGGACTTCTTCAAATATTGGTGTCCAGTGACAAGCTCTACTCAGTGATGAGTGTTGCGGTTTATGGGCCTCCACCATAATGGGTTTCCCAGTGATAGAGACTTTTCCATTAAAGGTGCTCCAATAACTGGGCCTGCTTCATGATTGGTTTCCCAGTGATTTGTTCATTTCTAAATTGGGTACCACAGTGAATAGCCTGTCTTTGTGATGTGTGTTCCAGTAACTGGTCCTCCTCGATCTAGCCAGTCTCCTTTATGGGTACTCCAGTGTTTAACCTTCCCCTGAGATATACGTTACACTTACTCTGCCTTTTTCACAATTAGTGCCCTAGTAACTGGCCCCTTTTTGATGGGTGTTCCAGTAACTGAGACTCCTACATAATATGAGCTGCATTGATTTTACCACCTCTGTGATTGGTGCCCAAGGGACTGGACTTCATGTATTATGGTTGCCCCAGTGACTATCTGTCCTCCTAAATGGCTGTGTTGGAGGGTTGTCCTCTTCCATTTTGGTGCCACAGTAACTGGGTCTCCTCTGTGATGGGTGTTCCAATGACTGTCCATCTTCTGTGATGGATGTTCAGGTAATTAGCCCTTGATTGCTGGGTGTCCTAGTATCTGGGCCTTCTCCAAAATATGTGCCAGAGACTAGTCCTCCTCTGTGTTGGTAGTCTGAGTTTCTGGGCCCTTGTGATTGCCTCTCCTCTATTATAGGTGCCCTAGTGACTGTGCCTTCTCAATGATTGATGTCCAGTGTCTCCTCCATAATGGCTTTCCCATTGACCAGCACTCCTTCATGATGGACATTACTCTTATTGGGGCTCCTCCATAGTGGTTGCCAGAATGACTGGGTTCTTATGTGATTGATAACCCAATGACTAGCCATCCTTTTTGACGAATAAGGTAGTGACTCGCCTTCTTTGTGATTGATGCCCTCATAACTGGACTTCCTCCAAAATGGATGCCCCAGTGATTGGACCTACTCTGTAATGGGTGGCCAGTGACTAGGTATTCTCCAAAATAGATTGTCCATCGACTGGGCCTCCACTATGATTTGTGCTCCAGTGACTGGTTCTCCAAATTGGATGACTCTGGGACTGAATTGTCTGTGGTGGGAGCCCCAGTGACTGACCCTATTCTGTGTTAACTGATCCACTGACTGACCCTGCTCTGTGAAGTGTGCTTCAGTGACCTCTCTCCTCTCTGATGAGTACCCCAATAATTGGGGCTCTTCCACAAGCACTCTTCTCTGTTGGATGTCAAACTGATTTATCCTGCTCTATTATGTGTGCATTTGTGACTGGCCCTCTTCTGAAATGTGTGCCACAGTGACTTGTACTGCTGTGTGATGGGTACCCCAAGGATGGCCATGGGTGGCCTTTGACTAGCCCTCCTGTGTGATGTTTCCCAGTGACTGGCCTTCTTTTGTGATGGTTGCCCTCTGATCAGGTACCTGCTGACTGACTCTCTTCTGTGAAGTGTGCCTCAGTGACTGTCCTCTTTCAGTGTTTGATGCCACATTACCTTGCCTTCCTGTGTGATGATGCTTCTGTGACTGGCTCTCCTCTGTAATTGTTGTTACAATGACTGGCCATATTATGTGATGGAAACTCCAGTGACTGGCTCCCACTGTGATGGGTGCTTCTGTAATGAATCTTAAATATTATGGCTGTCACAGTAAGTGGCCTCTTCTGTGATGGGTGACCTAGTGACTGATGCTTCTTTGTAATGAGTGGCCAAATGACTGGTTTTTTTCTGCAATGAGTGTCCTAGTGACTGGTTCACTTCTATTATGGGTGCAACAGTAATTTTCCTCCGATGGTGATGGATTCCCCAATGACAGGTCTTTTTCATAATGAGTGCTCTGGTGACAGGACCTGCTCTGTTATTTGGCACCAGTGACTGTGCATTCTCTGTAGTCAGTGTCCTGGTTTCTGGCTCTCATCCATAATGGTTGCCCCTATTCATCCTCTGTTATATGTGTCCCATTTTCTCCTCAATAATGGGTGTCCTTCTGACGATCCTTTCTTTGCAATTGGTGTCCCCATGAACGGCCCTCCTGTCTGATGGGTTCCCAGTGACTGGCCCTTCTCTGTAATGGGAGTTCCAGTGACTGCCCCTTCTTCATGACTAGTGCCCCAGGGACTGACTATATTCTGTGATGGGTGCCACACTGACAAGCACTCTTCTGTGATGGGGGTCAAACTGATTTACCCTGCTGTATTAAGTGTACACTTGTGACTGGCTCTCTTCTGAAATGGGTGCCACAGTGACTTCTACTGCTGTTAGAAGTGTACCCCAGGGACCAGAAATCCTTGTCATGGGTGGCCTTTGACTAGCCCTCCTGTATGATGTTTCCCAGTGATGCCTTCCACTGTGATGGTTGTCCTAGTGTCTAGTCCTCCATAATTTGTGCCCCAGTAACAAGGCCCGGGTTGTGTGGGTGCCCTTCAGTTAGTGGTCTTCCTCTGTGATGGGTGCCCTAGTGACTGGCTTTCTTCCACTATGGTTGCCTCAGTGACAGTGTCTTCTCTGCGATTTGTGCTCCAGTCACTAATACTCCATCATAGAGGTTACATCAGTGACCAGCCCTCCTTAGTGAAGGTTGTCTCAATGACCGGCCCTCCTCCATAACAAAATCTTCAGTGACTTGCTCTCTTCTGTTATGGGTACCACAGTGACTAGTCCTTTGCTGTGTTGGGTATACCAGTGACTAGCCCTCGTCTATGAGGTGAAACCATGTACTGCACTGCTTCTGTGACAGGTATTCCAGTTTCTGACTTTCCTCTGTTATGGATTCCCCAGTGACTGCCCCTCCTCTTTTATGGGTGAGTGATCTAGTCATTTGCTCTTCTCTGTGATTGTTGCCCCAGTGACAGACTCTCATCCATAATGGCTGCCCCAGTTTCTGGCCCTGCTCCGTTAGGAATGCCTCAGTGACTGGGCTTGCTTTGTGATTGTTGCCCTAGTGTTTGTCTTTCATCCATGATTGTACCACGCTATAGCCTTCCTTTTGATGAGTGTCTAAATTACTGGGCATTTTCAATAATGGGTTCCTCAGTGACTTGCCCTCCTTTGTGATAATGTTCTTGTGAGAGGTCCTAGTGTGGTTGTATGTGTCAGTGCCTGGTCCTTCTTCATGATTGGTGCCCCAGTAATTGACGCTTCTCTGTAATGGGAGGCATATTGACAAGCCATATTCTGGGATTGCTTTCCTATTGACTAGCTTTCCTCTGTTATGCATGCCTTTGTGACTGGCCTTCCTCTGTTATGGGCATCACAGTGACTGGCCCCGGTCTGTGATGAGTGTCTCAGTGGCTGCTTTGCCTCTGTTATGGTTTCAATAGTGACTGGCCCTACTTTTTTATATTTGCCAAAAGAATGTCCCCCATCTGTGATTATTGTCATAATGACTATCTCTCCTTCATAGTTGGTGCCCCAGTGACTATGCTACCTCTATGATGGGTGACCAGTGACTATCTTTCCTCCAAAATGGGTGCCTCATTGTCTTCTTCCTTTGTGATGGGTGCCACAGTGACTGACATTACTGTGTGATCAGTGCCCAAATGACTATGCCTACTCCATATTGATGTCCTAATGACTAGCTCTCCTCTATTATGAGAGTCCCAGTGCTTCCCATTATGGGAGTCCTCTTTGATCTGTGTCCCACTTGCTGAGTCTCCACCATGTTGGTTGCCCAAGACTGGCCCTCCTTTGTGATGGATGCCCCAGTGACTTGACCTCCTCTATAATGTGTGTCCCAGTGATTTTTCCTCCATTGTGATTGAGTCTCCCTAGGACTGATCTTAATATATTATGGGTGTTCTAATGACCACACTTCCTCTGTGATGGACTTACAGTGTCTGAACCTCCTTTATAATTAGTGTCTCACTGACTGGGTCTCCTCTGTGAATGGTGCCCCAGTGATTGACCACCTCTCTTAGGAGTGTTTGAGTGATTAGCACTCTTCTGGGATGGCTATTTTTGTAAGTGTGCCTTCTTCAAAATGGGTGCCCTGGTAACTGGTTATTCTTTGTGATGGGTGTCCTAGTTACTGAGGTTGCTCTATATAGGAATTTCATTCTCTGGGACTTGACTGAGAATGCTGCTCAAGTGACAGGCCCTTCTCCAAAATGGGTGACCCCATGACTGACCTGACTATGTGATCAATACCAAAGAGACTTGCTTTCAACTGTTATGGGATCCCAAGTCCCTAACATTCCTCTGTAATTTGTATCAAAGTGACTGGACTGGTCTTCCTCTGTTATGGTAGACACATAGGACAAACCCTCTTCTGTGATACCTGACTCAATGATCAGCCCACCTCTGTGATGTGTGATTCAGTGACTGTCCTTCCTCGGTTATTGACCCGCATTGACTGTACCGCTTCAGTGATGGCATTCTCTTGACTGACTCCTTTCTAATTGTTACCCCAGTAACTGGCCCTTATCTGTGATGTGTACCCCAGTGATTGGTTTTCTTAGTGATGTGGGCTTCAGTGACAGCCCCTCCAATGTTATTGGTATCAAAGTGCTTGGCCTCTTCTGTGAGGGGTGCCCCAGTTACAGTGACTCCTCTGTAAGGGGCGACACAATTATTGGCCATCCTCTGTGATGGGTGTTTCAGTGACGGGCCCAACCTGTGAATCATGCCTCACTGTTTGACCATGCTTTCAATGGATACCACAGGGACAGGCCCTTCTCTAGGAGAGATGCTCAAGTGACTAACCTTCTTTGTAATGTCTGCCCCAGTTAATGGGCCTCCTCCAACTGAGTGCTCCAGTGACTGTTCCTCCTCTACAATGGGTGTCTCAGTGACTAGCCCTCATTTGTGATCGATGTTTCAGTGGTTGTGTCTTCTCTGTGATAGATTCCCCTGTTCTGTGATAGATTCCCCTGTGACTAACCCTCCTCTGTGATTGCTTCCATGCTGATTATGATTTCTCTGTGGTGGTTCCTTACATTACTGTTCCTCTGCTAATACCATAATAGTGGGTGACCCAGTGACTGGGCTTCCTCTATGATGTGTACCTCAGTGACTGCCTCTCCTTTGTGACAGGTGGCCTAGTGACTGGGCCTTCTAGGTGATGTGTGCCTCAGTGACTGCCTCTCCTTTGTGACAGGTGGCCCAGTGACTGGGCCTTCTCTGTGATATGTGCCTCAGTGACTGCCTTTCCTTTGTGACAGGTGTCCCAGTAAAGGGCTCTTTTCTGTGAGGAGTTCCTCAGTGAGTGGCTTTCTTCTGTCACTGATGTCTCACTGACTGGCTAACTTGAAAAATGGGTGCCCAGTGACTTACAATCCTTTGTGATAAATGCCCTAGTGACTGTACTTCCTTTGTAATTGGTGGCCCAATGACTGAGCCTCTTTCATACTGGTGAACCAGTGCTGGCCCTCCTGCATTATGGGTGCTCCAATGACTCTGCCTCTTTGGTAGTTGTTGCTCAGTGACTGACCCAATTGAATAATAGTTGCCCAAGTGACTAAACGTCTTCTGTCATGGGTGTCCATCTTACTAGGCTTCCTCCATGATGTGTTTCCCAATGATTGGCTCTCCTCTGTTATGAGTGCCTCAGTGACTGGACCTATTCTGTGATCACAGCCCCAGTGCCTGGTTTCTGTAATGCATCCCTAAGCTACTGTCCATCCTCTGTGTTTAGTGCATCACTAGCTGGTCCTTCTCTGTTATTGGGGCTCCAATGATTGTCTCTCCTATGTAATTGCTATCCCAGTGACTGGCTCTCATCGGTGATGGGTAACCCACTGACTGCAATCTCCTCTGTGATTGGTGCCCTATGACAGGCCATTTCTGTGTTTTTTGACTCAGTGACTTGTCCTCATCTATAAAAAGTGCCCTGATATTTCTCTATGATTTGTGGCCCAGAGACTAGATTTCTCAGTAAGTTCTGCCCCAGTGACTGCATCTACTACATAATGGATGCCTCAATGACTAGACCTCCTTCATTATGTTTGACCCAGTGACTGTGCCATATTAACAGGTCCTCCTTTGTGATGGATGTTCCAGTAACTTGGTTTTCTCTGTATAGGAGGACAAAATGACAAGTCCTCCTCTGTTATAGGTTTCTCAGTTAAGGGTAACATTCAGTTATGGTTACCTCAGTGATTGCCTCTCCTCTGTTATGGGTGTCCCAGTGACTGACCCTCCTTTGTAACAAGTGCCCCAGTGAATGGCCCTCTTCTGTGATAGTTGTCCCAATTCTGGCACTCTTGTGTGTTGTGTGCCTTAGTGACTTGCTTTTCTCTACTTTGTGTGCCTCAGAATCTGGCTCTCCTCTCTGATGGGTGACATGGTGACTGGGCCTTCTCTTGGTCTGTAAGCAGAGACTGGCTCTCTTCTGCAATGTGTGACTCTGTGACTGTCCCTCCTTTGGATTTGGTGCCTCATTAACTATCTCTCCATTGTGATGAGTGCTCCACTAACTATAACTTGGTAATCCATGAGTTCTCCTCTGTGATCCATGCCCAGTGATTGACTCTCCATAATGGGTGGTCCAGTTACTGACTCTCTTCTGTGATGGGTGCCTCTGTGTCTAGCACCCCTCTGTGATGTGTGCGCCAGAGACTGGTTCTTTTCTCTGATGTGTTCCTCAGTGACTACCCACTTTCCATGTGGGTGGCCCAGTGACTAGGCTTCCTCTGTCATTGGTGACTCAGTTGCTAGCCCTCTTGTGATGAATACGCCATTTACTGAGCTTCCTCAGTGAAGAGTGTCACAGTGATTGACCCTCTTCTCTTATCAGTGCCCCAATATCTTGTTCTACTCTGAAATGGGTGCCAAATTTACTAGTGCTCAACTGTGATGGGTGCCTCAGTGACTTATTCTCCTCTGTATTGGGTACTGAAGTGTCTAATCCTTTGTGATGGGTGCCACAGTGACTGACCCACCTCTTTGATAGGTGCCTTTTTGACTGTGGTGCCTCCTGTGTGGTAGGTGCCCCCATTGCTAGGCCTCCTCTGTGACGCATACCACACTAATTTTTTCTAGTCTGTGATGGCTGTCTCCTCTGTAATAAAACCTCCAGTGACTGAGCACCACCTAATAATTTCCCTGAAAATGGCCCTTTACTGTGATGTGTGCTTCTGTGACTGGCTCTCCTTTGTGATGGCTAGACCAGTGAGCAGGCTTCCTCTGTGATGAGTGCCATAGTAACAGGCCTTCCTCTGTGATCAGATTCCCAGTGACTGATAAATCTCCCTAAACTGGTGCTCCACAGTAATGGGTGCCTCAATGACCAACTCTCATCTGTGATTTGTGCCTTAGTGACTGGCTCTCTAGCTTCATTAATGAGTAGCCTTTTTCTGTGATGAATGCCTTGTGACACACTCCTCTGTAATTATTTCCATAGTGACTGGCCTTAATCTATTATGGGTTGCCCAGTTACTGGGCCATTTCCACAATGTGTGCCACAGTACCTGGCCCTCTTCTATAATGGGTGGCTCAGTTTCTGATTTTCATCTGTGATGGGTTCAAAACTGATTTTCCTTCTTTCTGATGGTTACCCCAATTACTGGCCTTCCTCTGTATTTAAAGCCCCATTTACTGAGCCACTCCTAATTGGTGCCATGGTGATCATCATTGCTCTGTCATGGGTGCTGCAGTGACTGGCCCTTTTGATGGTGTGTAACTCAGTGACTGCCCACCCTTTTTTGGTACCCCAGTGAGTAGTCTCTTCTGTGATGCATGACCCAGAGACTTTCCCTTCTATACAATATGTTCCCCTATGACTCACACTCTTCTTTAAGGTGTGACAAGTGACTGGTTTTCCTCTGTGATGGGTGCCCCAGTAACTGGTCCTCACCTCTAATGGGTGCTGTAGTGACTAGATCCTCTGTGTTGTTTTGTTCAGTGTCTGTTTCTCCTCTGTGGTGGATGTCAAAGTGATTGGCTCTGTTTTGAGATGTTGCTCCAGTTAAAGGTCCTCCAGCATAATGGGTGCCCCAGTGACTGAAATTCCTCTTTAACTGTACCAGAGATAGACCCTACTATATTATGGATGCCCTATTTCCTAGCTTCTTCTGTGATTGATTCTTCAGTGACTGGCATTTCTCCATAATTGTGACCTCAGTGACTAGCCCTCTTCTGAGATGGATATCCTACTTACTTTGCCTCCTCAGTAAAGGGCGCCTCACTGATTAGACCACCTTTGTGCTGGGTGTCACCATGACTGACCCTCCCGTGTTTTGGGTGCCCAAATGACTGGGTGTCCTCTGTAATGTGTGTCTCAGTGACTGTTCCTTCTCTATCATTGGTGCCCTGGTGATGAACCCTCCTCTGTTATGGGTATCAAAGTGACAAGTCCTCTTCTGTGATGGATGTCCCAGTGACTCCTCTGTGATGCTGTCTTTATGACTGGCCCTTCTCTGGATGGGTGTCACAGGGATTGCCCCTGCTCTATGATGCATTTCACAATGAATTTCCCTCCTCTGTGAGGGTGCCACAGGGATTGGTCCTGTTCTGTGATGTGTTCCATAATGAATTCCCCTCCATTGTGGTTGGTGCCCTAGTAACTTGCCATTTTGTATGATAAGTGTCCCTGTGACTAGCAATTTTTTGTGAAGGTTTTCTATGTCACAATCTCTCCTGCATAATTGGTAGCACTATGATTAGCTGAATTTGCTGAGGGATGACTAATGACTGACACTCACCCAAAATTGGTGACCAAGTGACTCTCCCTGCTCTATACTGGGAGCCACAGTGACTGGCCTTCCTTAGTGATTAGTGTCACAGTTACTGACTCTTGCATCATGAATGTCCCAGTGAATGTGCCTTCTCTGTGATTGTTGCCCAGGGACTAGTCCTTCTCCCTAATGGTTTCCTCAGCAACTAACAATTCTTTGTGATGGGTGCCATTCTTTTCTGGGTCTCTGTCATAATCTGTGCCAGTTTGACTGGCACTCCTTTGTGATATATGCCCTGATGTTGGGGTAACTTCCATTATGTGTACCCCAGTGACTGGGCCTCCCCTGTGATTGATTTCCCAGTGACTAGCCTTCAAATAGAAATGGGTGCCCCTGTAACAAGTCATCCTCTGAGATGGGTGTAACAGTGACTGGGCCTCTACCATAGTAAGTGCCACAGTGACTTGTTTTCTGTGATTGTTGACACAATGCCTGGCCATCCCTTGTGATAAGTTCCCTAGGGACTAGACTTCTTCTGTGATGGGGGTCTATCTAAGAGGGCCTATCACAAAATGGGTAACCCAGTGACTAACCCTCCACTGTGATGGCTGCTCCAGGTTTTGGGCTTATTCAATAATGGGTGCTCCTGTGACTGGTTATCCTCTGTGATGTATGTCCCAATTACTGGGCATCCTCCATAATAGGTGCTCCATTGAATAGATCTCCATTTTGATTGGTAACACAGTGAGAAGTCTTCCTCAAAAATGGGTACCCTCTGATCAGCCCCTGCTGTCATAGGTGTGCCAGTAACTAAACACCCTTCATAATTGTGCCAGTGACCTACCCTTCTCTGTGTTGAATGCCCCAGAAATTGGTTGTTCTTTGTGATGGGTGACCCAATAACCGACTCTCTTCTGGGGTACATGCCCGAGTGATGGGGCATCATCTATAATATGTGCACCAGTGATTGACATTTATCTGTAAAAAATGTCCCAGTGACTAATCATCCTTGGTGATTGGTACCCCAGTGACTAGTTTTCCTCTGTGATTCTTGCCTGAATGGCTGACTTCTACATAATGGGTGGCTCAGTAACTTATACTCCTTCATTATGTATGCCTCAGTGGCTGTACCTTCTCATTGATTTGTGCCCAAGTGACTGGCCCTCCTCTGTTATGGGTGCTCATGTGACTACCTCTTTTCTGTGATGGTTGCCCTGGTGACTGGCCATCTTCTGTGATAGCTGTTCCAGTGACTGGCCCATTTCTCTGATGGGTGCCCCTGTAATTGGCTGTCCTGTGTTGGGTACCTGAATGACTGGCCCTCCTCTCTTATTGGTTCTCCTGTAATTACAGAGGACTGACACTCCTTGTAATAGCTTCCCAGTTAACTGACTCCCTATGTGATTGATGCTGAAGTGACTAGTCCTTCACAGTTACCAGTGCCCCAAAGACTGGCCTTGTATATGTTTGTTCATTTACTTTACTCTGTGAAGGGTTCCCAGTGAGTGGCTCTTTTCTGTGCTTATTACATCAGTGATTAACATTCTTCTGTGACTGGTTCTTCAGTGACTGGGCTTGTTCCAAAATGTTTGCTCTAGTGTCTGTCCCCCTTTCAAAATGGATACTCTAGTGACTCACTATTTTTGTGATGAGTTCTCCCATGATTTGTTGTCCTCTGTGATGCGTTCTTCAATGACAGGCCTACCTTTGTGAATGGTGCACAAGTAACTGGGCTTCCCCAATAATAAGTTTCCCAGTTACAGGCCCTTCTCCATTATGGGTACCCAGTGACTGGGTCTCCTCTCTGATTAATGCCCCTGTGACAAACAGTTCACCATTATGTTTTCCACAGTGATTAGTCCTCTTCTGTGAAGGTTATTCAATGAGTAGTCGTCCTCCATAATTGGTGCCACAGAGACTGGTCCTCCTCTGCTATGCTTGCCTGAGTGACTAGTCTTCCTCTGTGAGGGGTGTCCCTTTCACTGCCAACCTATGTGATGGATGGCCCAGTGATTGCTCCTCAACTGTTATGGGTCCCCCAGTTACTGTATGTCTGTATTGGATGGGTGCCTCAACGACATCCTCTGTGATGGAGACCCCGGTTACTTGGACTCCACCATGGTGGGTGTCCCTGTGATTGGGTTACTCAGTGATGGCTGCCCCAGTAACTGGCCTTCATATGTGATGCCTGCTGTGGTGACAAGCTTACCTCTATAATATGTGCCCCAATGGAGACCCCAATTGGGTCTCCACTGTGATAACTTTCCCAGTGACTAGTCTTTTTCTGTGTTGCTTGATTTAGTGACTGACCTTCCTCTATAATCTGTGACCCAGTGAGTGGCCCTCCTTTGTGATGTGTGCCCCAATGACTGGCCTTCCCTCATAATGAGTGTTCCAGTGCTGGCCCTCTACTGTGATGGATGTCCAAGTGACTGTCTTTTTCTGTGATGGGTGCACGTGAATAGCACTCTTCTGTGATGGATGCCCCAATGATTAGGCCATCTCAGCTATTATGGCCACAATAACTCACCCTCCTTATTAATGGGAACCTAGGTGACAGTATGTCCTTTCTGTTGGCTGCCTCAGTGACTAGACATCCTCTGAGATGTGTTCTCAGGTGACTGATCTTCCACTATGATGTGTATCCAGTGGCTCAGCCTCCTATGTGATGCATGCAAAGGCACTAGGCCTCATCTGTGATGGGTACCCCAGTGACTGGTCTTTATATATAATTAGTACCCCAGTGACTGACACTTCTCTTTGATGGGTGTCACAGTAACAGGTTCTCCTCTAATTGGTGATGCCAAAACAGACCAGTCTCTGTTATGGGTGTTTCGGGGATTAGACCTCTTCTGTAATGGGAGTTCTTGTAACTTGGAATTTTTCGAGATGAGTACCTCAGTGATTTCCTTTGTGCAGTGATCTCTGCCCAATTTCTGGGCCTCTGCCATAATGGGTGAGCCAGTGACTTGCCCTCTTTTGTATTGTGTGTCACAATGACGGGGTCTCCTCCATAATAGATGTTCCATTGACTGGGTTTCCTCTTTGATAGATGCCCCAGTGACTGGTAAACCTCCAAAGCAGGTACCCCAGTGTCTAACATGGATGTGCTTCTATCATTAATGTGCCACTAATGGCCTCCTGCATAATTGATGTCCCATTCACTCGTCCTCCTTTCGGGAGTGCCCCAGTGTCTGGCCCACTTGCTACTATGTGTGTTGTGTGTCTCAATGGTTGTGACTCCTCCATAATAGGTGCTCCATTGACTGGGCTTTCCATTTGTTAGGTACCTCAGTGACTGGCCCTTCTCCAAAATTGATACCACAGTAACTAGGCCCCCTCTGTCATGTTAGTGGTGATAACTGAGCCTCCTTTATCATCAGTGTTTCAGTACCTAGCTATCCTTTGTGATGGGTGTCTCATTGCCTGGCCTTTCTCTATAATATGTGCCCCAGTGACTGTCACTCTCTTTGATGAGTGCCCTGATGACTGTTATTCCTCTATCAAAAGTCTCCCAGAGACTAATCCTCCACTGTAATTGATGCCACAGTATGTGCCCCTCATCCATGTTTGTTTACTAATGACTAGCCCTCCTCTATTATTGGTGCCAGGTGACCTGGCCTCCACTGTGACTGATGCACTAGTGACTTTAATTCCACAATAATGACTTCCATAGCGACTAGTCCTTCTCTGTGAAGGTTGTCCCAATGACTGACATTCTTTCATAAAGGATGACACAATGACTGACCCTCCTAGGTTATGGGTTCAACAGTGACTTTTCCTCCTCTGTTTTAGACGACCCAGTGACTAGCCTTCCTCTGTGTGCCACACCCCTATAACTGGCCTGACTCTAATGGGGGGCCCAGTAACTGGCGCTTATCTGTGATAGGTGCCTCAGGGATGGGGTCTCCTCTTGGATAGGTGACTCAGTGACCACTTTGATGGGTAGCACCTGCATGATACTGCTGTGATGGGTTCCCCTATGAGTTGGGGAATACCCTGTGATATCCCCTCTGATAGCTGATATGGATATCAACTGTGATATTCCCTGTGATAGCTAGATGGGTATCCCCTGTGATAGCTTCTCTGTTATGGGTGCTCCAGTGGCTGATCCCCCTTTGTGATAGCTGCCTCAGTGACTGGCACTCCAATATGCTGGCTGTCCCATTGACTGGATCTCTTCTGTAATAGGCTCCCCAGTAATTGTGCTTATATTTTGATAACTGGTCCAGTGACTAGTACTTTTCTATGATGGGTGTCATAATGACTTGCTGTCTTTTTTGATAAGTGACACAGTGACTGAGCTACCTCTCTGATGGGTGCCCTAGTGACTGACCTTCCTCCATAATGAATATTCCAGTGATTAGCCCTCTATTGTGATTGATGCCCCTGTGACTGGGTCTTCTCTGTGATGGTTGCCCCAGTGATTGGCCCTTTTCGGTGATAAGTGCCTATTTGACTGTATCTCTTCAGTGTAGACAATCTTTTCTACTATTTGGTGTCCTTGTGACTGACCTTCCACTCTGATGGTTGTTCTTAGTAAACAGGTCTCCTCTCTGTTGGATGCCCAGGGACTGAGCATCACACATCTGTGATGTGTGTCTCAGTGAATGTCCCTCTTCCTAAATAGGTGATCCAGTGACTGACTTTACTCTGGAATGGCTGCCTCTGTAATTGAGCCTCCTCTGTGCCAAGTTGCACAGTGACTGGCTGTCCTCTGTGATCAGTGCCTCAATGACTGGCCCTCCTCCTAATGGGTGCCCCATTGACTGGACCACTATTATCATGTGTGGTTCAGTGACTCTTTATGATGAATGTCTTAGTGACTAGCTTTCCTCTGGAATTAATACCTCAGTTACTGGTCCTCCTCTTTATGATGGTGCCCCAGTGATTGGACCACCCCTATGTTGGGTAATCTATGACAGACACTCCTGTGATGGGTACCTCAGTGCCTGGCCTTTCTCTATGATTGGTGCCCTAGTTTCTGACCCTTTTTTGTGATCAGTGTCGCAGTGACTCGCTTTCCTTCCTAATGGGTAAACTAGTGACTAGCCCTCTTCTACTCTGAGAGATCCAGTGTCTGACTTTTCTCTCTGATGCATGTCTCAGTGAATGGCTTTCCTAGTGATGGATATCCCTGCCACTGACCTGTCTCTGTGATCAAGGGCTCAGCTACTTTACTTCCTAGTAATAAGTGCCCCAGTGACTGACCCTCTGGTTGGGTGATTGTCTCAGTGACTGAACCTTTTCTGTAATGGTTGCCTCAATTACTGGGCCTATTTTTAAAATAGTGCCCCAGTTTCTACGTTTACTACTGATGGGTTCCTCACTGCCAGGGCCTTTTCTTGGATGAGTGCCTCTGACTTTTTCCCCTCTGGGATGATTTCCTCAGTGACAGCTCCTCCTCTTGGATTCATTTTGAAATGACAGGACTTCCTTGGGGATTGGTGCACCAGTGAGTGTGCCTCATCAATACTGTGTGCCCCAGTGACTGACTCGTTTCCAACATGGGTTCCCCCAGTAACCAGGCCTCCTCTGTGATTGTTGCCTCAGGGCTTGCCCTCATTGTAATCTGTGACCCAGTGGCTGGTTCTCCATGGGGAGATTGTTTCTTTCAGTGACTGTCCCTCCTCTGGAATGGGTGCCACAGTGACTTGACCTCTTCTGTGATCAGTGCCCCTTTGTCTAGCACTCCTACTAGTGGCTTCCCCAGTGCCAAGTCCTCCTCTTGGATAAGTGTCTCAGTGACTATTTCCCTTCTGGAATGAGTATCTCAGTGACTAGAAAGTTGCTCCAGCAATTCCCTCCTCAGTGATGTGTGCACTATTGACTTGTCCTCTTCTGAGATGGGTGCCTCTATGGCAGGTCTTCCTTTGTGATTGGTGCAACAGAACTAGGTCTTCTCAAGGGTACCCCAGTGATTGACTCATCTCTATTATAGGTGCCCATGTGACTGGATCTTTTCTGTGATTGGTGCTCCTGTGACTGATACTCCACCATAATGGTTTCATAGTGACTACCTCCCCCTTGTTCAGGTTGTCACAATGACAAGACATCCTCTGTTATGTGTGCCTCAGTGACTGAGTGTCCTTTGTGATGGAGGCCCCGATGACTAGACCTGCTTTGTGAGGTCCAGGTACTGGCCTTCATCTGAAATGGATAGTCCAGCGAATGTCCCTTCTCTGTGTCAGTCGACTAGTGATTGTCTGTCCTTCAAATGGATGCTCCAATGAATATACTTCTTCTGGGATAGGTGTCTCAGTAATTAACCCTCCTCTGTTTGGTGCTTCAGTGACTGACCCTCCCCTGTGATATCTGCCTTAGTGACTGGCTTTCCTCTATGATGGGTGCAAAAGAGACTAGCCATCCTCTGTGATAGGTGCCCAGTGACTGAGCCTTCTATTAATATAAGCCCCAGTTTCTGAGCCTCCTCTTAGTGGATGCTCCACTGACTAGATGTGTTGGGTGCCTCAATGACTGATCTTTTTCTGTGATGGGTTCCTCAATAACTTGCTTTCCTCTGTGTCTGTCATGTGCCCAAGTGACTGACTTTGTGATGATTTTCCCATGAATTTCTCTCTACTGTGATGGGTACCTGATTGAGTAGACTTAATCTGTGAAGGGGGCCACAGTGACTGGCCTCCTCTATAATATGTGTCCCTGTGACTGGAACTGCTCTGCAATGGGTTCTCTCAAAACTGACCCTCCTCTGTGATTGGTGACTCAGTGACTCATCCTCCACTGTATCAGGGCCAATTGAACTGTTCCTCATCAATTATGAATGCCCTAGTGATAAGCGTCCTCTATTTTGAGTGCCTCAGTGACTGGATGTCCTCTGTGATGAGTGTACTAGTGACTTCCTCTTCTCTCCGATGGCTGCCCTAGCGGCTGGGTCTCCTCTATGGTGCCAACGCGACAGATTATGTTTTGTGATGGGTGCCACAATTACTGGATGTCCTCTGTGTTTGGTGTCCCAGTGACTGGACCTCCTTTGTTTTGGATGCCACAGTGGCTGAGTCCCTTCTGTGAATGACAACTCACTGACTGGCTATTACTTATGTTTGTTGTCCTAGTGACTAGCTCTTTCCTGTAATGATTATCTTAGTATCTGAGTTTCATTCCAAATTGGTGGCCCAAAGGGTAGCCCTCCTCTGTGATGTGTAACAAATTTTGGGGCCTTCTCCATTATGGGTGACCCAGTGACTGGCCCTCATTTCTGATGGGTGTCATTGGGCATCCTTCATAATGAGTTATTTTTTGATGAGTGTTCCGCTGTAATTAGTGCCTCATTGATGTGACCTCCTCCATATTTGGTGCCTCAATATCTAGTACTTCTCTGTGATGACTGTTCCAGTAATGGGCTTTTTCCATAATTGAGGACCTAGTGACTATACCTCCTCTATGATAGGTACCCCAGTGACTGGCTCTCCTCTCTGATGGACGACTCTGTGACTAACTCTCCTCTATGACAGATGACCCATTGACTGTCCTTCTTTGTATGTGGTGAGCCAGTGACTGGCCCACTTCTGTGAAGAAGTCCCAGTTACTGGCTCTCCTCTGTAAAAAATGTCCTAGTGACTGACATTTCTCTGTGATGGGTGCCACACTGACTACCTTTTCCCTGTGACTCCTACCTCTAATGACTGGATTTCCTATATAATCTATGTACCAGCGACTATCCTTCTTGAATTATAGGTGTCTCAGTGACTGGGCCTCTTCAGTGATTGGTTCCTAATGAATGACCCTCCTTCCTAATCGATGCCCTTGTGGCTAGCCCTCCACAGTGATTGATTTCCCAGTATCTGGTCCTATGTCATAATTGGTATGCCCATGTCAAGCTGTCCTTTGTGATGAGTGTTTTTTTAACAGGTCCTTCTAAGTGATAAGTGCACTAGTAACTGGCCCTGCTCTATTATGGTTGTTGCATTTATTGGTCCTCTCCCATAAATGGTGCCCCAGTGACTGCCCTCCTCCATGATGGGTGCCAAAGGGACTATCCCTTCTCTTTGATGAGTGCGTTTCTGACTGACTCTCCTGTGTGATGGGTATCACAATGTCTGGCCATGCTCTGTTATGGTTGCCCTATTCACTGCCCCTCCTCTGTGATGAGTTTTCCAGTGACTGACTATACTCTCTGATGGCGTTCCAGTCAATGGTTCTCCTCTGTGAGGTGTGCCAGAGTGATCAACCTTCCTCTAATCGGTGCCACATTGACTGACCTTTCTCTAGAATATGTGGCCCAGAGGCACTCCTCTGTTATTAATGGCAGACAACTTCTGTGAAGGTTGTCCATGTTTTTGGCCCTCTCCCTAAATGTGTTCCCCAGTTACTGGCTTTACCTGTTATGGGTGCCATAATGACACAGTTTTCTCTGTAATATGTCCCAGTGACTAGCCCTCTTCTGTGATGCTTGCCTTTCTGAGTGGTCCAGATCTGTGTTGGGTGTCACAATGACAGGCACTGCTCTGTGATTGTTGTTTCAGTGATTGTCACTCTTCTTGGGTGGGTGGCCCAGTGATGAGCCCTCCACTGTGATGGGTGCTACAGTGAATGGCCATCTTCTGTAATGACTGACACTGTGACTGTCTCTTCTATGTGATGGGTGTTCCAGTGACTAGTGACTAGACATGCTCTGTGAGGTGTGCCAAAGTGACTGGCTCTCCTTTGTGAAAAATGCCAGTGACCAATTCTTCTCTGTGATGGGTGCCCCAGTGACTACCGTTTCTCTATGAACACTGACCCAGTGACAAATCTTCTACATAATGGGTGCACCAGCAACTAGCCCTTCTCCATTACAGGTCCCATAGTAATGGCCTTTTCTTTATAATTGGTGCCACAGTGAGTAGCCCCCTCTATGATCTCTGTCCCAGTAACTGAACTTCTTCCATAACGGGTGCCCCAGTGGCAGGCCTCCTTTTTGTAGATGCCCCAGGGACTGGCTCTTTTTTGCTATAAGTGTCTCAGTGACTGGTTCTCCTCCATAATGTGTTCCCCAGTGACTAGCCTTTCTCTCTGATGGGTGATCCAGTGAGAGGGCCTCCTCCTAATATGTGTTCCAGTGACTGGTCCTCCTCTGTGATGGATGCCTTAGTGATAGTCTTTCTTCTCTGTTTGGTGACCAGTGATTGGCTCTCCACTGTGATGGGTTCCCCAGTGAATGGCTTTGCTGTGATGGTTTTGCAAGTAACTGCTTCTGTTCTGTGAAGGGTGCCACAGTAAGAGCTTTCTACTGTGATGTGTGCACCAGTGATTGACCCTCTTCTATGATATGTGCTCAAGTGACGGACTCTCCTCAGCAATGGGTGCTCCCAATGACTATCCCTTCTCTGTGATTGGTGCCCAAGAGACTGGCCCTCATCTTAATGGATGCTCTAGTGAAGAGTTCTCCTTCATGGTTGGCTCCCCAGGGGCTGGCTGTCTTCTGTAATATATGTTATAGTGACTGGTTCTCTTCTATGATATATTCCCAAGTGACTGGGCCAACTGTGTCATGGGTGCCTCAGTGACTGCCACACCTCTGTAATGGGTGCCCCAGTGATTATTCCTTTTCTGTGAAAAATGCCTCAGTGAATTATCCTCCTCTTTAATGTGTGTCCCACTGTGTAGCTTTCCTCACTGAACGTTATCCTAGTTTTTGGGTCTTTTGTATAATATGTGCCCCAGTGATTATCCCTCATAAATTATGGGCACTTCAGTGACTGGGTCTTCTCAGTGATTGATGCCCCAGTGATTAGAAGCTCTCACCTTTTCTTTATATTTGGTGCCACAGTGAGTAGCCCCCACTATGATCTCTGTCCCAGTAACTGAACTTCTTCCATAACGGGTGCCCCAGTGGCACGGCCTCCTTTTTGTAGATGCCCCAGGGACTGGCTCTCTTTTGCTATAAGTGTCTCAGTGACTGGTTCTCCTCCATGATGGGAAGCACCCATAATTTATGAGGGATAATCACTGGGGCACGTATCACCGTGGTTGATTTCCTAGTGATTGACCCTCCTCAATAATGGTTTCAAGTTAAAAACCCTTCTTTGTTATGGTCTCCAAGTAACTGGCCCTCATCAATGATTGATGCCCCAGTGACAGGCCCTTCTCTGTGATGACTGTCCCTTTGAACTGGTCCTCCCCCATAATGAATGTTCTAGTGATTGGCCTTCCATAATGGCTGTATCAGATACTAGCTGTCCTCTGTGATGGGTGCCATAATAATTATTTATCCTCTGTGATAGGCTCTCCACTGACTGGTACCTATCTGTGATGGCTGCATCAGTGACCACAAGTCTGTTGTTATGGGTGCCTCCTTGATTGTGCTTCCTCTGTGATCTGTGCCTAAGTGCCTAAAACTCCTCTGTAATGGGTGAACATGTACATCACCAGCATCTATCATAAGAGCCCAGTGATTGACCTTCCTCCTAATGGGTTTCCCAGTGACTAGGTGTCCTTAGTAATGGGTGTGTTAATGACTGGTCCTTTTCTTTGATAGGTGCCTTATTGAGTGTGCTTTTCTGTGATGTGTGCCCCATTTAGTAGCCCTACTATGGGATTGGTACCACAGTGATTGGCTCTCCTCTACCATGGTTCCCTCAGTGAAAGTCCCTACTCTGTGATTGGAGCACCAGTGAATCATCCTCCTCTTTATGGGTGCTCAGTGAGTATTCTTCTGTGATTGGTGCCCCACTGACTTACACTATAATATGTGCTGCCCAAGTGACTTGCCCTCCTCAGTGTTGGGACCACCAGTGACTATCCCACCTCAATGATTGGTACCCAAGTAACTTGTTCTCCTCTGTGATGAGTTCCCCAAAGGGTGGCTTTCTTCTGTGATTGATATTCCAGTGACTGGCACTCTTCTATGATAGATGTCCAAGTGACTGGACCTTCTCTATGATGGGTGCCCCAGTGATTGCCACACCTCTGTCATGGGTGCCCCAGTGACTATCCCTTCTCTGAAAAATGGCTCAGCAAATGTTCCACTTCTGTGATGAGTGCCCCACTGTATATCTTTCTCCTGGGAACACTGCCCCAGTGACTGGGCCTCCTATATAATGTGTGCCCAAGTGAATATCTCTTCTGTATTATGGTTACCTCATTGGATAAGGCTTCTCAAAGATTGGTGCCCTAGTGACTAGTCTTCCTCCGTAATTGTTGCCAGAGTGAGAAGCCTTCCTTTGTAAAGGATGTCACATTATTTGACCACCTCCATGTGGCCATAGTGCTGGACCTTCTCAGTGATTGCTGGCTTAGAGACTGGCTCCTTGTTTCTCCAGTGACAAATTATCCTTTGTGATGAGTGTCCAAGGGACTGGCCCTCCTCTGTGATGGGTGGCCCTGTGACCCGTCCTTCTTTATCATGGGTAACCCAGTGATTGACCTTCGTCCATATTGGGTTTCCCAGTTAATTGTTATCCTCTGTGATGGATGTCACAATTGCTATCCCTCCTCCATGGTGGTTTCCCAGAGACCAGTACTCCCCTGTGATGAGTGCATCAGTGACTACCTGTCTTCTGTAGCAGTTGCCTCAGTAACTAGGCTTCCTCTGTGATCTGTGCCCATGTACCCAGGTCTCCTCTATGATTTGTAACCCTGTAAGTTACCCACATTTATTTTCAGAGACCCAGTGATTGTCCCTCCTCCTAAGGGATGCCTTAGTTTCAGAACATCTTTTGTGATGGATACCTAAGTGCCTGGACCTCTTTTGTGTTAGGTGTTTTAATGACTGGTGCTCCACTCTGGTGGACATCCAAATGACTAGCACTCCTCTGGTGTCTGAAACTCCTCCTAATGGGAGTCCCAATGACTAGCCCTCCTGTGTGATGGATACCTCAATGACTTGCCCTCCTCTGTGATACAGGCCTCATTGATGGTGCCTTCTCTGTGATGGGTGTTCCAGTAACTAGTACTCCTCAGTGATGGGAGCCCAGTGAATGTTCCTCCTCAGTAATCAGAGTGCCAGTGATCTTCCTCTTTTTTGGTGCCTAATGACTAGTCTTCCTTTTTCATGAGATTCTTAGTGACTGGCCAACCTCTATGATGGACGACTCAGTTACTGAGGCTGCTGTGTGATGTATGTCCTAGTGATTGGATCTCCTTTGTAATGGTTGTCCCAGTGACTGGCACTCCTCTGTAATATGTGCCTAGTAACAAACCTTCTTCTGTAATGGGCACCCCGTTGACCAGTCAACCTCTACAAAGTATGCCCCAGTAATTGGTATTTCTCTGTGATATATACCACAGTGACTAGCCTTCTTCTGTGAAGGGTGACACTTTGACCCACCTTTATAATATGTTCCCTTATGACTGACACTTCTTTGTGTTGGGTGCACTAGTGACTTGCCTTCCTCTGTTATGGATGTCCCAGTGACTGACAACCCTCTGTGTTAGATGCCCCATTTACTGGTCATCCTCCATAATGGACGACCTAGTGACTAGCCATCATTGTGATAGATGTCACAGTGACTGGCTTTTGTTTGTGGCTTTCATGTGTGATCTGTGTAATAGTGACTGGCTCTCCTCTGTGATTATTTCCTCAGTGTCTGGGTTTCCTCTGTAATGAGGGACTCAATGACTTGCTCTCTTGTGTGATGGATGATCCCAATGAGTGTTTCTCCTGTATGATGGGGACACCAATGATAGTCCCTTTTCTAGTGATTGTTGATCCAGTGTCTAAGCCTACTCCATAATGGGTGCCCAAGTGAGAGGCCCTTCTCTGTTATAGGTGCCTAGTTAATTGGACTTATCTGTGATTGATGCCTCAGTGATTAATTCATTTCCAAGTTTATACCAGTGACAAGCCCTCCTTATCACTGACCTAGCCTCCTTCTTAATAGATGCAACTGTTATTGTCCCTCCTTCATGTTGGGCATTCCAGGGACTTGGCCTTCTCAATATTGGATTCCCCAGTGACTGGGACTCCCCTGTGATTGGTGTTTCATTGACTGGTCTTCATATATGATGGGTGCTCCATTGACTAGCCTTCCTTTGTGATGGGTATCATGGTGACTGTCTTCTTCATAAAAGGTACTCCATTGACAGGGCCTCCTCTGTGATTGGTGCCCCAATGACAGCCCACCTTCTTGATGGATGCTCCAGTGACTGACCCTCTTCAGTGATTGGTGTTCTACCATTTGGTCATCCTGGGAAATGAGTGCCTCAATGACTAGTCCTTGTCTGTGATGGTTGCCCAATTACTGGACCTCCTACATTATGGGTCTCTAGTGACTGACAGTGTTTTTTGATGGATGTTCGTGTGATTGAACATTCTCCAGAATAAGTACTCCATTGACTGGAACTCCTCTCTGATTGTTGCCCCAGTTACTGGCACTCTTCCAAATTGGGTATCCCAGTGACAAGTTCTCCTTTGTAATGTGTGTTCCAGTAAGTTGGTCTCTTGCATAACTGCTGTCCTAGTGACTAGCCCTTGACTCTCATAGATGGCCCAATGACTTGCTCTTCTCTGTAATGAGTTACCCAGGGACTGATTCTCCTCTGTGATATATAGCCCAGTCAATAATCATTTTATATAAGGGATGCCCGCAGTGTCTAGCCCTCCTTTGTGATGAGTGCCCAATAAATGGCTCCCAATTTGAAAAATAGTCATTACTGATCCTCATCTGTGATTATCTTTCCTCAATGATTAGCTTTCCTCTATTATCGCTCTGTGATGTGTGCTCCAGTGACTGGCTCTCATTTGTGATGGTGTTTGAGTGACTGACTCTGGTATATGACACAGTGACTAGCCTTCTTCTGTGATGGATGTCCCTTGATCTGGCCCACCTCTATAATATCTGGCCTTATGACTGGCACTCCTGTGACGGGTGCCCTAGTGACTTGCCTTCCTCTGTTATGGATCTCCCAGTGATTGACCCTCCTCTGTGGTAGGTGTTCCATCTACTGGTCATCCTCCATAATAAATGTTCTAGTGACTAGCCAGTGATTAGCTTTTCTCTATGATTAGCTTTGCTCTATGATTGCTGCCCCAGTGACTGGGCTTTCTACATAGTGGATGATCCAGTGACTATCCATCTTCCATTCTGGGTGCCCAGTGATTAGTCTACCTTTGTGACTGGTTCCCCAAAGACTGGTCTGCTTCCATAATATGTGACATAGCAGACAGCTCTCCTCTGTTAGGGGAGTTCCAGAAACTGGGCCGCCCCAATTATGGGAAACCAGTGACTAATCCTCCTGCATAATGGATGCCCCAGTGACTGGGCCTCTTCTATGACTGGTCTGTCATCCATAGTGTTTGTCCCAATGACTAGCCTGCCTCTGTGATAGGAGTCCCACTTTCTGACCTCCTCCATAATGGGTACTCCAGAGACTGAAAACTTCATATTGATGGGTGTCTAATATGTGCCCCAGTGACTAAGCCTCCTTTGTGTTTGTCCCCCTAGTACTGGGCTTCCTATATGATGGGTGACCCAAATGCAAGCCCTCTTCTGTAATAGCAGGGCCTCCTCCATAATGAGTGCTACAGTAGCCGAACCTCCTCTGCAATTACTGCCCCAATGACTGGCTATTTTCTGTGATGGATGCTTCAGTGATTAACACTCCTCTTTTATGGGTGACATAGTAACTAATCATCCTCTATGATGGGTGCGCCTATGACTAGTACCCCTCTTTAATGGGTGCATCAGTTTCTGGGTCTCCTTCATAATGGGTGCATGGGTCACTGGTCTTTCTCTGCAAAGGGAAACTCGGTGAGTAGCTGACTAACTGTCGTCTGATATGGATGCCCCAGAGACTGACCCTCCTCTGTGCTGGGTGTCCCAGTGACTAAGTTTCCTTTAAAATTGGTACCCCAGTGACTATCCCACCTCTGTGATAGGTCACCAGCGAGTGTTCCTCCTCCAAAGTTGGCACCTCAATGTCTGGCCCAACTTTGTTATGGGTATCACAGTTATTGGTGTTTTTCTGTGATTGGTGCCTCAGTGACATGACTTCTACCACAGGGGTATCCCAGTTACTGTCCCTTCTCTCTGATTTGTGCCCAATGAAAGGCCCTCCTCCATAATTTTTCTGCCACTTACTATATGTCTTCTGTGATAGGTGCCCACTTACTTGGTCTTTCCCATAATAGATTCTCCAGTGACTGGCACGTATTTTTGATGGGTTTCCAGGGGGGGACCTATTCTATAACGTGTGCTCCAGTGACTGGCTTCCTCTGTGATTGCTGACCCAATAAATAGCCATTATATATGATGGAGGCCCCAGTGACTAGACTTCCTTTGTGATGGGTGTCACAATTACTGAGTCTCCTACATAACAGGTGCTGCATGGACTTGGAATACTCTTTTGTAAATTGTGGTCCATGGGAATAACTTTCCTTCGTTAGGGTTGCCCTTGCAGCATACCCTTCTCTGTAATGACTGTCCCACTTACTGTGCCTAATCAATAGTGTGTATCCGAGTGACTTAACCCACCTTTGAGATGTGTTTCCTATGGACTGACCCTCGTGTGTGAGGGGTGACCCATTGACTAATGCTCCTCTGTAATGAGTGTTCTAGTCACTGCACTTTTGACGTAAGTTGTTCTCAAGGGACTGACCATTCTTTGTGATGGGTAACTGGGCTTCCTCTGTGATTCATGCCCCAATAACTGGCCATTCTCTCTGATAGGTGCTACAGTGACTACTCCTCTTCTGTAATAGCTGTCCTAGAAACTGGGTCTTCTTCAAAATGGGTACCACATTGACTAGTGCTCCAGTGTAGATGTGTCACAGTTCTGGGCCTCATTCAAAAAGGTCAATTGAGTAAGACTCCTCTGTGATTAGTGCCCCCAATGAAAAATTATCTTCCATAATGGTTGCCACTGTGACTAGCCTTCCTCTCTGATGAGTGTCCTAGTAACTGGGTCTCCACCAAAATGGGTGCCACAGTGACTGATCCTTCTTGGTCATGAATGCCTCAATATCTAGGCCTCCTCCATAATGGGTGCTCTCGTGAATATCTAACCTCTGTGGTGGCTGTCCTAGTGGCAGCTCTTTTCACATACTAGGTATATCATTGACAGGACATCCACTGTGATTGCTGCCCCAGTTTCTGGCCCACCACCCAATTGGTTTTCACAGTGACTAAACCTCCTCTGTGATGGGTGTTCCAATAACTGGGTCTCCACTGTAATGGTTTCTTCAGTAATGGCCATTCTCTGAAAAATGACCCAGTAACTCATTCTCCTCTGTGATCAGTGCCCCAGTGAAAAAGTTTTCTCTGTGATCATGGCCTCAGTGCCAGAGTCTCCTTCTTAATTAGTGTGTCAATGACAAACGCTCAGCCACAGTGACTGATTGTTTCTCCTCCGTGAGTTGTGCCTTAGTGACTGGCCCTCCTCAATAATTGGTGTCTAACATTCCTCTGTGAAGGGCGTCTCAGTAACTGATCCACCTCTATAATATGGTCCCCAGTGACAAGTTCTTCTTTGTGATTTTTGTCCAAATGATTGGTGCTCATTAATGATGGGTGTCACAGTGAATGTTCCTTTGTGATGATTTTCTCACTTACTAAATTTCCATAATCGGTGCTCCAGTGATTTGCTGTTCCCTATTATTTGTTACAACTTGACTAGCCCTCCTCTATGTGGGGATTCCAGTGATTAGCCTTCTTCTTATGTTGCCCACATGACAGAATCATCTGTGTGATTGGTAATTCAATGAGTGGACATTCTCTGTTTTGTACGCCCAATGACAACCCTTCATCTTTGTTGAGTCCCCCAGTGACTGGCACTCCTCTGTGTTGGGTGCTCCAGTTACTGTCCTTCTTCTGTATAGCTGCCCATTGACAAGGCCTCTTCAATAATGAGTGCCTCAGGGATTGTTTTCTTATGTGATAGGTCCTCATGTGAATGGGCCTTCTCTGTGATTGGGGCCTCAGCGACTTGCTCTCCCCTGTGACATGTGCTTCAGTGACTGTCCCTTCTATGTATTTGGTGCCTGTTATACTGGCCTTCCTTTGGATCTGATGCCCCACTTAATGTCTGCTCTTCACTGTGATGAGTGTACCAGTGACAAACTCTCTTCTGTGATTGGTACCCCTGTGATTAGACTTCTGAGATGCCCCATAGATGGGCCCTCCTCTGCTATAGGAGTATGAGCGACTGGGCCTTCTCCAAAATTATTGCCTACATAATAATTTATGTGACTAACCCACAGCTGTAATTGTTGTCACAAGGACTGGCTCTCCTCCAACATGGGTGCCCTAATGACTTGCCTTCCTCTATAATGTGTGCCATAGTTACAGGCTCTCATTCATAAAGATGGCCCCAGTGACTGGCTGTACTCTTCAATGGGTGCCTCAGTGCCTAGACCTCTTCTGTGATTGATGTCCCAGAGACATCCTCTGTGAGGGTTCCTCAGTGAATATCTGACCTCAGTAGTGGGTCCTGCAGTGAATGGGGTCTTCTATGAAAGGTGACCTAGTTATTAGTCTTCTTCTTTGATGTGTGCCTCAGTTACTGGTTTTCCTTTGAAAGGTATCAAAGGAGTGCCCTTCCTCTGTGCTCATTGATCCAGTGATTGATCTCCTTTCCAATAATTCATGACTGGCCCTTGTCTATGATGGGTGGCTCAGTATCTAGCCCAACCCTAGAATGATAACCCTGTAACTGGCTTTCTTCTGTGATGGATGCATCAGTCACTGCCTTTTCTTTATGTTGGATGTCCTATTGACTGTCTCTCTTCTATGATAGTTGCCCAGTGACTTGACCTCAAAATTGAGAGCTCCCATTAGTGGCCTTGTCTGTAATAAGTGCCCCAATAACTGGCCCTCCCCTGTTAAAAATGCCCCAGTGACTGATCCTCCTTGGTGATGGTTGTCCCAGGGACTACCTTTCCATTGTCATTGCTGCCCCATGACTTGGTCTCCTACATAATGGGTTCCTCTATGAGTAAACATTCTCCATTATGTGTGCCCTAGTGAGTAACTCTCCTGTATGAAGAGTGTCTCAATAATTGTTCCTCAGCCGGACTTGGTGGCTCAGCCTGTAATCCCGTGCCTTTGGGAGACTGAGGTGAGTGGATTGCCTGAGCTCGCGGGTTCGAGACCCACCTGGGCAAGCGAGACTTCATCTCTACAATAAAAAATCAAAAAATCAGCCAGGCGTGGTAGTGCGCACCTGTAGTTCCAGCTACTTGGAAGGCTGAGGTGGAAGGATCGCTGGAGCCCAGCAGGTCGAGGCTGCGGTGGTCAGCAGTGGCCCTGCACTCCAGTCTGGGTGACAGAGTAAGACTCCAACTCAAAAAAAAAATAAAAATAAAAATAAAAGATAATTGTTCCTCTTTTATAATGGGTTTACCAGTGGCAAGCCCTCTTATGTGATAGCCATCCTCAGTGAAAGGTGTCATGGTGACTGACCCTCTTCTCTATTGATGTTCACAGTGACAGACCCGCATTCATTATGAGTTTCCCTGTGATTGTTCTCCCCTGATATCAGCTCTAACTTGACTCTTTGTGTGGGTGTTCGATTGACTAACCCTCCTCTGTGAGGGGTGCAGCCATAACTGGCCCACTTATATAATTGGTGTCAGAAGGTCTGGCTCTCCTCTGTTTTGGATAACTCTGACTGCTCCTTGTATGTGATGGGTGTTCCTGTGATTGCCACATTTCTGTAATGGTTGCTCTAGTTACTAGCACTCTTCTGTGATAGCTTCCCCATTGACTGGTGTTCATCTGTGAGGGGTGCCTCTGTGATTAGTCTTCTTTTGTGAGGGGTGCTCCAGTGACTGACATTCCTCTGTGGTAGGAATTCCAGTTACCAGTTCTCCTACAAAATTGTGCCCTTGAGATTAGCACACATCTGTGATGGTTGTCCCAGTGACTGGTCCTTCTCTATCATGTGTGCACAGTAACATGCCTTCCTCTGTGATGGATGCCCTAGAGAGGTCCTCTGTGATGGGTGACTTAGTGACTACCCAACCTCTGTTATGGGTTCCCCAGTGAATTGGTTTCCTCTTATGTGTGCCCCAGTTACAAGCCCTCCTTTTTGATAAATGGCCAGAGTGACTGGGCCTCCGCTGTGATTTATGTCCCAGTGTCTGTCCCTTCTCTGTGATGTGTGGTCCAATGACTAGTTCTCTTCTATGATGGGTGTTCCAGTGAAAGGCCCTCCTCTATAAGTTGTGACAACTTTAGTGGGCATAATTTTTTATGTGTCCTCCAAAGATTGTAAATTCTTTGTGATTGGTGACTCATGGAATAGCTGGGCTATGTGATGGGTGCCTCAGTGGCTGACCCACCTCTGTGATGGGTGCCTCAATGACAGGCTGTCCTTTTGATCAGTGACTCAATGACTGGCTTTCCTCTGTGAATGATGTCTTAGTGGTGGGTGTATCACTGCCATGGGTGTCCCTATGACTGATACTTCTCCATATTTGTTCCCCTAACTGGGCCTCCTCTATAATGAATGCCCCAATAACTTGTTCACCTTTGTGAGTGGTGTCCCATAATTGACTGTCCTCTGTTATGGGTTTCTCAGTAACTAACCCTCGTTTGTGTTGGGTGCCTCATTAACTGACCCACCTCTGTTTTGGGTCACCCTGTCACAGGCCATCCTCTGTGATGGGTGCCCCAGTGACTGAACCACCTCTAATGGGTACCCCTATTACTACCCCTCCTCTTTGATGGGTGCCCCAAAGACTGGCTCTCCTCTGTAAAAACTGTCTCTGTGAATGATACTCCTCTGTGATTGAAGCCCCACTGCATAATTTTCTCTTTAAAAGTTGTCCCAACGACTATATGTCTGATAAAGTGTGTGACCCAGTGAAAATCCCTCCTGCATTATAGGTGCCTAAGAGACTGGGCTTCTTCAGTGTTTGGTGTTCTAGTGACTGGTACTCCTCCATAATAGTTGTTCTAGTGATTAGCCCTCTTCTATGAATAGCGTCCCAGTATTTGGACCTCTTCCTTAATTAGTGCCCCACTGAAACACCATCCTTTGTGAACCATTCCCCAGCGACCAGACTTCTTATATGCTGGTTGTCCCTGTGACTGGCTTTCCTTCATAATGGATGCCCCAGAGATTTACCTTCCTCTATAATGGGTGTCTCAGTTACTGACTTTCCTCTGTCATAGTTACCACAGTCATTATCCCTCCTTCTTGATGTGTGCCCCAAAGATTGGTATTCCTTTGTGATGGTTGCCTCAGTGACAACCCTACTTCTGTGATGACTGTCCAAGCTTTTGAGCTCTCTCTTTGATTGATAGCCAAATCCCTCAGCCTAATCTGTGACGAGTGACCCTGTACGTGGCCCATATTTATTATCTGTGTCCCAGTGATTGACCATCCTTCTAATCGGTGCCCAAGTGCCAGGGTATCCTCTGTTATGGGTGCCTCAGTGACAGGAACCCTCTGTGTTAGGAGACTCAGTGACAAATCTTCCTCTGTAATATGTTCCAAAGTGTTTGGAACTTCTCATAATGGATTCCCAAAAGTTGGCCCTCCTATATGATATGTGATTCAATAACTGGACCTCCTCAAGATAGGTGCCTCACTAACTGTGCCTCCTCTGCAATGGGTATCCCAGTGACAATTCCCCCACTGTGATCAGATCCACAGAGACTGAGCCTCCATTTAATGAGTGCCCTAATTACTAACCCTCCTCTGAGGTGGGTGCCTCAGTGACTTGGCCTCCTTTGTGATAGATGTCCCAATGACTGGCTTTACTCTGTAATGGATGTCACACTGATTGGCAATTCTCTATGCTGTGTGCCTCAGTGACTATACCCTTCTTTGGGAAGAGTGCCCCATTGACTCTCATCTGTAATGAGTTCCCCGGTGACATCCTTTCTCTTTGATGGTTTTTCCAGTGACTGCCTCTCCTTTGTGAGTCTTGCCCCAATGACAGGTCCTTCTCTGTAATAAGAGACCCAGTGACTGTGCCATTTAATGAAGGTCCTAGTGATTAGCCCACCTCTCTGATAGGTGCCTCAGTGGTTGGGCCTTCTCTGTGTTGGGTACCTCAGTGACTGTCTTTCCTCTGTGGTGGGTGTCCCAATGACTTGGCCTCCTACTTCATATGTGCTCCAGTGGATACTACCCTATAATTGGTGCTCTAATAACTGGCTATCCACTCAGATGCGTTCCATAGTAATTAGTCCTCATCTATGATATGTATCAAAGTAATTGGGCCTTCTAAAAAATGGATTCCTTTGGATTAACCCTCATTTTTGTAGTTTGCCCCAGTTTCTGGGTCTCCTTCATAATAGCTGTTCAAATGACTGGCCCTCCTCTGTGATGGGTGTTCCAGGGCCTGGTCCTCCTACATAATAGGTGCTCCATTGACTGGGTCTCTTCTGTGATTAGTACCCCAGTAACAAGCCATCCTTCAAGTTGGGAGCTCCAGTGACTTGCTCTCTTCTATAATAGGCGTGTCACTGACTGGGGCTCCATAATGTGAGTCACAGTGACAGCTTACCCTGTGACGTGTGCCCTAGTAACTGGCCTTTATATATAATGGGTGCCACAGTGAGTAGCCCTTCTCTGTAATGGGTGTCACAGTGTCTGTTCCTTCTCCATAATGGTTGCACCAGTGACTGGGTCCCCTTTGTGACTGGTGTCTTAATGACTGCCTATTCACTGTGATAGGTGCCACAGTAAATTGTTCTCCTCTTTGATGGGTGTCCTAGTGACACAAACTCTTTCCAAAATGGGTGTCTTTGTGACTAGTCTTACTCTCTGACATGCTCCCAAGTTTCTGTCCCTCCTTCATAATGAGTACACCAGTGACGCCGTACCCTGTGATGGGTGTCCTAGTGCCTGGGCCTCTTCCATAATGGTTGCTCCAGTGACTGGCACGCCTCTGTTTTTGTACCACAATTACTGGCTATAATCTGTGTTAGGTGACTCAGTGACTAGCTGTCTTCTGTGATGGGTGTCAGAATAACTAGGCCTCCTCCAAAATGGGTGACCCAGGGACTACGCATTTTTTGTGCTGGGTGCCCCGGTATTGGGGCTTAGTCCAATATTGGTGCCACAGAGACTTGCTCTCCTCTATAATTGGTAACCCAGTGATTGTCCCTTCTCTGTGGTGGGTGCATTACTGGCTGGTCCACTTCTTGGCTTGTTGTCCAAGTGACTGAGCCTCCTCTTTGATTTATTCCATAGTAACTGGCCCTCCTTTGTTAAGGGAGCTTGTTTGACTGGCCCATTTCCATGATGGCTCTTATAGGGACTGACCCTATTCTTTGATGGGTGGCCCATTGACTACACTACATCATTGTGTGCCCCAGTGACAGGCTTCCTTTATGATTGGTGCCTCATTGACTCTCCTTCCTCTGTGATGTATGCCACAGTGAATAGTCCTCTTTTGTGATGTGAGTCCCAGTGACTACTTCTCAGTAATGTGTGCCTTTGTGATTGGACCTTCTCTGTGATGGGTATCCCAGTGACTATCTTTTCTTTGTAATTGCCTCCCTAGAGATTGGTCTTCTAAATAATTGTTCCCCAGTGAGTTGCTCTCCTTCATTATGGGTACAGCAGTGACTAGCCCTCCTCTGTGAAATGTCTCCCAGTAACTGGATCTCCTCCACAATTGGTGTCCAGTGTCTGGACTTCCTTTGTGGTAGACTTCCCAGTGACTGCCCCTCCTCAGTGATGGGTGCCACAGTGAATGTCCTTTTTATCTGCTGGAAGTCCTAGTGACCAGCCCTCCTCCATAATAGGTATAATGTGTACACTAGTGTCTAGCACGCCTCTCTTATGGGTTCCATCTTGACTATCACTCCTTAATGATGGGTGTATCATTTACTAGCCATTCTCTGTGAGGGATGCCCCTGTGATATTTCATTCTTTGTGATGGTTTTCCCTTTGACTGGACCTTCTCTCTTATGAGTGCCCCAGTGACTGGCCCTTTTCTGTGAGTGATGTCCCAATGACTGACTTTTTTCTGTGATGGCTGTCCCAGTGAGTGGTCCTCCTCTGTGATGAGTGCCTCAGTGGCTGTCCCTCCTCTTTGTTTTGTGCTTCAATGACTGGACATTCTCTAAGATTAGAGCACCAGTGTCTGTCTAACCCATGTAATTGGTGCTCCAGTGACTGGCCCTTTGCTGTGATAGGTACTCCAGAGATTGTCCCTTTACTGTAATGGGTGTCTCAGTGATTGGCCTCTTGTTTTATGGGTGCCCCATGACTGTCTATGCTGTGAGATGGGCTGCCCATAGACTGACTTTCATCTGTAATGGTGTCCCAGTGACTGCTTCCCTTATGTATCTGAAGCCACAGTGATTAGCTTACTTCTGTGATGTGTGACTTATTGACTGGCCTTTCTCCATAGTGGGTGCCATAGTGACTAGGCCTCTTCTGCAATGGAAGTTCAAGTTACTGTGTGCCCCAGTGACTAGCCTAATCTGTGATTGGTGGATTAGTGACCAACCATCTTCAAGATGGGTACCGCAGTAAGTTATTCTCTTCTGTGTTAGGTGCTCTTGTAACTGGTCCTCCTCTATGATGGATGCTCCAGTGATAGGCCCTTCTCCATAATGGGTGCTACATTTACTGGCTATCCTCTGTGATGAATGCCCCGGTGATTAACCCTCTTCTGTGATGAATTCCTCAAGACTGATCCTCTTCTGTGATGTGTGCCTCAGTGTCTACTCATCCTCTCTGATGGCCATCACAGTGAATAAACTTTCTCTGTGAGGTGTGACCACAGATGACTGGCCAATGTCTGTGATGGGTTTCAAAGTGAATGGTCATCTTCTGTTGCTGGTGCCCCATTAGCTTTCCCTCCTCAGTGTAGGGTGCCCCCAAGACTTGCCCACTTCTCTGGTGGGTGCCCTACTGACAAACCCTCCTCTATTATCGGTAATCAAGTGACTGTCCCCTTGTGGGTTGAATGTCCAGTATTGGCCCTCTTCTGTGATGGGTGCACCTGTGACTAGCCTTCATACACAATGTATGAGTTAGTATCTAGCCCCTTCACTATAGTATGTTCACCCATTTACTAGGTCTGCCTTATGATGGGTGTCCCAGTGACTGTACACTGTGTTAGTTATCTCAGTGACTGACCATCCTACATAATGGGTGTCCCAGTGACTTGAACTACTCTGTGATAGATGTCCAGTGATTGGCACTTTTCTGTGATGTATGCTCCAGTAAATGGTCCTTTTAATGTAATAAATGCAACAGTGACAGAATCTCCTTTATAATTGCTACCCCAGTGACAGGGAATTCCCCATAATATTTGTCCAAGTGGCAACTCCTTGTCTGTAAATATTGTCTCAGTAACTGGCTCTTGTCTATAATGGGTGCCCCGGTGACTGGTTCTCCTCTGCAATAAGTGCCATAGTGAGTACCTCTTAAGTGTGCTGGGTTTCCCAATGATTAGACCATCCCCATGTGGCGTGACCCTGTGACTAGCCTGTCTTTGTGATGAGTGCACAAGTGACTGGACCTCCTATGTTATGGGTGTCTCCATGGCTGTCTGTCCTCTGAAATGGGATCCCTAGTGTCAGATTTTCTTCTGTAATTGCTGCACAGTGCATACATCTCCTCTGTGTTGACTGCACCAGCGACTGACCCTACTCTGTGATGAGAGTCCCATTGATTCTCCCTCTTCCATGATTGGTGACCTTCTCTGTGATGAGAGTCCCATTGACTGGTTCTCTTTCATGATTGGTGCCACAGTGACTAGACTTCCTCTGTGGTGTGTGCTACAGTCACAAACCTTCTTCTCTGATGGAAGTCATAGTGACTAACCCACCTCTGTGATGGGTGCCTTTTTGATTAACCCTCTCTGTGATCAGTGCCCTCATGAAGACCTGCTTAAATTGCCCAGTGACTGATCGTACTGTTAGGGAGTCCCAATGACTTTATCTTCTCTGTGTATTTTGTCCCAGTGACTGGGTATCCTCCCTTATGTGTGTCCCGGTGACAGGTCTCCTTCTGTGATGGGTACCCCAGTTACATGGCCTCCTCTATGATTGGTTTCCCAATAACTTTCCATCTTCTGTGGTGTGTACCCCAGTGACTAGTCTTCTTCTGTGATGTGTGTCCCAGTAACTTAGCCTCCTGGGAAATGGGCACCCCAATGACTACTCCTCTTCTGTCATGAATGGCACAGTTTCTGGGCCTCCTCCATAATGGGTGCTCCTGTGCCTGACCGCCTTCTATGAAATATGTTCCAGTGATTGGTCCTCCTCCTTTATGGGTACTTCAGTGACTCGGCCTCTGTGGTAATTAGTACCAAAATGACTTGCTCCCCTTCTAAACTAGGTGCCACGGTCAATATCCTTCTTTCTTGAAGGGTGTTCCAGTGAATGAGCATCCTCCACAATTGATGTCCAAGTTAATATCCCTCCTCCATATGGGTTCTCCACTGACGGTGCCACCTCTGTGATTGGTGTCTCATTGACTGACTTTCCTCCATAATGTCGACTCTAGTGACTATCCAACCTCTGTGAGGGGTGTCCCAATTGCTGGAATTTCTCCATAATGGGTTTCTTAATCACTGGAACTTATTGTTGATTTTTGTTTCAGTTACATTGTTTCCTTTATAATGTGTGATGTAGTAAGTATGCCAATTCTGTGATTTTTTCACCTGTGACTGACTTGTATATGATGGTGCTCCAGTTATCTTTTGTGATGGTTATGTTGGTAACTGGGCCTCTTACATTTTGGGTGCCACAGTGACTAAGCCTTTTCTGTAATGTATACCCAAGTGACTGGTCATCCTCTATGATTACTGTCAAAGCATCTGGCTCTCTTCTGTAATGGGTAACTTAGTGCCTGGCTCCACTCTGTTACAGATGTACCAGAGACTGGACTTAATCTATAGTGGATGCCCCATGATTAATACTCCTCTGAAAGACATGCTTCCATGATTGGCCCACCTCTGTGATAGGTGTAACAGTGACAGATCCTTTTCTATTTTGGATGCAACAGTAACTGGTCCTCCAATATTATGGGGGCTCCAGTGCCTGTCATTTGTGTTGAGTTTACATTGTCTCATCCTCCTCTGTGATGCCTGCTCTAGTGACTTGCCCTCTTCTCTTATGGCTATTGCAGTGACTGCCCTTCCTTTGTGATGAGTTCCTCAGTCACATTCCCTTCTGTTTTTGGTGACTCATTGACTGGCCCTCCTCAATAATTTGTACTGCATTGATTGATTCTCCTCTGTAATGAGTAGCCAGGTGACTGGCTCTCATATGTGATGCATATGCAGTGACTGGATTCCTCTGTGATTTGCGTCCCAGTGACTAGACCCACTAGAATGGGTGCACAAATGACTGGGTATACTCTTGGATCCGTGCCCTAGTGACTGTTCCTTCTCTCTGATCAGTAGCTCATTGATTGGTCCTCCATCTAAAGTTTGTCCCAATGAGTGGTACTCCTCTGTGAAGGGTGCCTCAGTGATTGACTCTCCTCTGAAATTGGTGCCTCAGCTTCTGGGTCTCATCTGTGATGTGTGCATAGAGGGCTAATCCCCCACTATTATGGGTGAATCACTGACTGTGCCTCCATCTAAAGGGTGCCCCAGTGACTGACACTCCTCTATAATGGGTGCCTCTATGACTGGACCTCCTCTATGATACTTTATTCAGTGATTATTCCTTCTCTGTGATGGGTGCCCCTGTGAATGGGCCTTCTCAATAATGGATGCCTCAGTAACTGACCCTCTTCTGTGATGGTTGTCTCAGTGGCTGTTCATCGTCAGTGATGTGTGTACCAATGACAGGCCCTTCTTTGTTATTAGTGTCCTAGTGACTGGGCCACCTCCCTTATGGGTGCCCAGTGAATGGGACTCCTCTGTAAATGTTGTCCCAATGACTGGCCCTTCTCCATAATGGGTGTCCAGTGAGGGACACTGCTCTGTTATGGTTTCCACAGTGATTAATTATTTGTTTGGTGTAATATTGACTAGTCCTTTTCTGTGAGGCATGCCACTGTGAATAGCCCTTCTCTGTGATGAGTTTCCCCAATGACTGGCCCACCTCTCTAATGGGTGTCTCAGTGACTGCCCCGCCTCTGTGATGGGTGACCCACACACTAGTCCTTCTCCGTAATGGGTGTTCCAATGACTGGCAATCTTTTGTGATGGCTGTGAAAGTGACTGGCTGATCTTTGTAAAGTGTGCCCAGTGACTACACCTTCTCTCTGATGAGTGCCTAATGCCTGGCCCTCCACTGTCATGTGTGCTCCAGAGTGGTACTACTCTGGGAAATATGCTACAGTGACTGATACTTCTCTGTGATCAGTGCTCCAGTGGCTATATTTTCTCTGTTACTACTGCCCCAGCAACTTGTTCTCCTATATAATGGGTGTCTCAGTGATTAGTCCATCCCTATATGGCTGACCCAATAACAGTTCTCCATAATGAATACCTAGTGACTGTTCTTCCACTATTATGGAAGTCCCAGTGACTGGTCTTCCTGAGATTGAAGCCACCATGATTGACCCTCCAACATAATGTTTACCCCAATGATTAGCCCATAATGGGTGCACTAGTGACTAATATGCTTTTGTGATAGGTGCCACAGTGACTAGCTTTCCTTTTTGTTGGGTGTCCAGTGACAAGACCTCAAGTGTAAGTAGTGTCCCATCACTGGCCCACCTCTGTGATGCATTCCACAGTAACTGACCCTCCTCTGCAATATGTGCTCCAATGAGTCGTCCTCCTGCATGAGGCATGCCTGAGTGACTAGAACTATTCTCCTATGTTGTCACAGTGAATATCTCTCCTCTTTGATGGATATTCTTGTGACTACACTTCCTCTCTCTTTGGTGCTCCAGTGACTGGGTTTATTGTGATTGGTGCCTCAGTGACTAGCCCTTCTCTGTGATGTATGCCACAGTGAAAATCTTTCTTCTGTGATGTGAGTCCCAGTGATGTGAGTAATATATAATATAATATAATATAATATAAATAATATAATATAAATATAATCACTGGGGTAACCATAAAGATTAGGGCCAGTCACCAGAGCTCCAATTTGTGATGCATGACTTTTTGATTGACCCTCCTCTGCAATGGATGTCTTGGTGACTAAACCTTCTATGAGAAAAATGCCCAGGTGACTGATCTTTGTTTGTGATGGGTGCCTAGCTTTCCTCTGTGATCTCTGCATCAAAAACTTTTCTCTTACATAAGTTTCTTAGTGACTAGTTCTCCTCCATTATGGGTGATCCAGGGTCTGTGTCTCCTTTGTGCTTGGTGCCCCAGTGACTGGTCCTCCTCCACAACGTGTTAACCAGAAAATAGCCATCCTTTGTGATAGATGTCCCAGTGATTGGCTCTATTTTTTAATTGGAGCGGTGGTGACTGGCCCTAATCTTTATGGTTACCCCAGTGATTATATTTATATTATATTTATAGTTACTTTGAGTGATTGTTCAAGTGACTGGTACTTCATTGTTATGTGTGTACTACTGTATGATCTCCTGTGATGGGTGCCCCAGTGAATTGCTCTCCTTTGTGATGGGTGTCCAGTGTCAGAGTCTCCTCCATGACAATTTTCCCAGTGATTGACCCTGCTCTGTTGGGGTGTTTCAGTGACTGGCCCTCCTCTATAATATGTGGTTCAGTGACTTGCATTCCTTTGTGTTGGGTGCCTCAGGAAGTGATACTCTTTCATAATAAATGTTCTCGTTACTAGACCTTCTCTGTATTGGGTGTCCCAATTACTGGTTCTTTTCTGTGATTGGTATCCAAGTGACTGACCTTTCTCTGTCATGGTTGCCTCAGTGACTGGACCTCCTCCATAATGGGTGCCCCAAGGATGGGCCCTCCTCCTGTATTGGTGCACCAGAGGCTGGTCCTCCTCTGTGATTGGTGCAAAACTGACAAGCCCTCCTGCATAATGGTTAGCCCAGTGACTCTGTGTATTTTTACCATGGACTGACCCTCCATCATAATGACTGCCCCAGTATCTAGCTGTACTCTGTTAAGGAAGCCACAGTGATGACCCATTCTCTGTGATGTGTGTTCCAGTGACTAGACCTTGTCTGTGAGGGTTTCCCCATCACTGACTTATCACTGTAATAGGTTCTCCAGTAATTGGTCCTCCTTTATTATTGCTGCCTGAGAAACTGCCTGTACACCATGATGTGTGACAGTGAGTGGTTCTCCTCTTTATGGTGCCAAGGTGACTGGCCTTCCTTCATAATTATTGTCCCAGTGACTGGTCCTCATCCATGATGAATGCTTCAGTGACTATACCTTCTCTTTGCTGGGTGGCCCTGTAACTGAACCTCCTTTGCGATGGGTGCCCCAGAGCTTGGGCCTCCTCCAGGATTGATGCCACAATGAATGACCCTACTCTGTGATTGTTGTCATGGTGATTAGCCCTCCACTATGATGCAATGTCCCAGTGACTGACCCTCCTCTGTGATTGGTGCACATTGACTGGACTTGCTCTGTGATGGATGTTCCAGGGACTGTTCCTGCTTTTTGACGAGTGCTTTAGTAAATGGACCTCCTGTGTGCTGGTTGCCACAGTGATAGTTTTCCCAGTGACTTGCTTTCATTCAAAGTGGGTACCCCAATAACTGGCCCTACACTGTGATAGTTGTCCAGGTTACCCGTTTTACTCTCTATTGAGTGAATCAGTTACATATCCTCTTCTGTGGTGTCTGTCCAGATGATTGTCCCTCCTCTGTTAAGGGTGCCCAGTGTACAAACCTTCTCTTTGATGGAAGTCCAAGCGACTCGCCCTCCTCATTGATATGTGCCACAGTGAGTGGGGCTCCTCTGAAAAAAGACGAATTGACTAATCCTCTGTGATTGGTACCCCAATGGTTAAATTTAATCTGTGATCACTACCCTAGTGAAGGAGTCTCATAAATAATGTGTGCTTCAGTGACTAGCCTCCCTCCATTATAGATGCCCCAGTGAATAGACTACTTAGGTGATTTGTTCCCCAATGACTGACTCTACTTCATAATGGGTACCTTAGTGACAAGCCCTCCTCTGTGATGGATGTCACATAGTTGGGTCTATTCCATAATGGGTGCACCACTGAAAAGAGGTCCTTTGTGATGAATGTTTCTGTGAATAGTCCTTCTCAATGATGGGTGTCCCAGTGACCAGTCCTCCTTGTGATATGTGTCCTAGTAAATTGGGCTTCTTCCATAATGGGTGACGTAGTGACTGGCCATCCTCCATTCTTGGAGTCCCAAATACTGTGTCTTTTCTATGATTGGTGCCCCAGTGACTGGCCCTGATCCATAATCTTTGCCTCAGTAACTAACCCTCTTCTGTGGTGGGGTCCTAATAACTAGATCTCCCCCATAATGGGTGTCCCAGTGAAAGCCCTCCTTTGTGATGGGCTTTTCAGTGTCGGGCCCTCCACAGTGATGAATGCCTTAGTGACTGGCCTTCTTGTCTGATGTGTGCCCCAGTAACTGAACTTTTTTTATAATGGGTGCCCCAACGACTGACACTCATATATTATGGGTGCCCCAGTGACCCAGGTTTCCTCTGCAATTGGTGTCCCTGTGACTGGATCTAATCCCTAATGGTTGCCCCAGAGACTAGCAGTTCTCTGTGGTGGGTTTCCCCCCTACTGGGCCTCATTCATAATAGATGTCTTATTTATTGACCCTACTTTTTGATGGGTGTCCCAGTGACTGAGCCTCGTCCATAATATGTGCCTCAGTAACTGTGCCTCCCCAGTTATGGTGCCCAAATGACTGACCTTTATATATTATGGTTTCATTAGTGACTACCTTTTCTCTGTAATGGATATCTCAATGACTTTTCTTCTCCATTATGGGTGCCTAAGTGCGCATCCTTTGTGATTGGTGACACAGTGATTTACCCTTCTCCATAGTAATTACCCCAGTGACTAACACTCCGCTTTGAAATTTGTCCCTTTTACTGAGTGTCCTCTACAATGGGTACCCTAGTGAATGACCCAGCTTTGTTTTGGGTGTCCCATTGACTAGGCTCTGTCCATAATGTGTGCCCCAGTGACTGCATCATCTGTGATTGGTGTCATGGTGACTGGTTTTCACATATAATGGGTGACCCATGACATGCATTTTTTTGTAATGAGTGTGTTTATGACTGGGCCTCCTTCGTTATGGGTGCTGCAGTAACTGGACCTCATCGGTGATTGGTGCCCCAATGACAGGTTATTCTTTGTGATGGGTTCCCCATGACTAGCGTTTTTCAGTGATGGATGTTATACTAAATGAGTTTCTTCCAAAATGATTACCCCAGTAACTAGTTCTCCTTTGTGATTGGTACCCCAGTTTCTGGCCCTCATCCATAACAGTTGTCCCACTGACTTACCCTCCTCTATGAAGGGTGTCCAAGTGATTTGGCCTCCTCCATTATAGGTGCTCCATTGACAGGACCTCCTTCATGTTTGGAGCCCCAGTCACTGTTCCTCCTCCAAATTGAGTACTAAATTGAATAGCTCTCCTCTCTAATGGGTGTTACAGTGACTGGTTCTCCACAGTGATGGGCTTCCCCATGACTGGCTCTCTTCTGTAAGGGCTCACCCATTTCTGTGAGGGATGCCCTATTTCGAATCCACCTCTGTTATGGGTTCTCCAGAGATGTGTCCTCCTCACTCATGGGTGTTCTAATGAATAACTCTCCTCTGTGTTTGGTGTCCTATAATTGGCCCTCCTTAGTGATAAAATAATGTTTAAACACAGAGTTTTCTACACAAAAGAGGGATTACAGAAGAAGTTCAGTCACTGGGACAACCATTACAAAACAGGTTCAGTTACTGGCTCACCCATTCACAGATGATATCCCATCATTAGGACACCCAGTATGGAAAGGTTCCCTTCACTGGGGCAACTGTTACAGAGGATAGCCAATTAATGATCCATCCATCACAGTGGTTAGCCAGTCATGGGACATCAATCACAGAGGAAGACTAGTCTCTAGGACATCAATCAGGTCACCCATCACAGAGGTGACACAATCACTGAGGCTCATATCTCAGAGGAAAGTCAGTCAAAGAAGAACCCATCACATAAGTCAGGCAGTCACAGGGGCACCCATTAGGAGGAAGCAGAGTTACTGGATCACTCATTATAGAGAATGGCTTGTTAACTGGTCATGTTTTACAGAGAAGATGTAGTCACTGTCGCACATATCACAAGTGAGAACCAGTCAGTTAGGCATCCATTTGAAGGAGGACCAATCACTGAGGCACTGATCACAAAGTAGGGCTAGTCACAGGGGCACCCATCACAGAGTAGTCATTGGTTGCACATCATTGGAGAGGGCTAGTCATTGGCACACAAATGTCAGAGGATGCCTAGTTACTGAGGCACACATTATAGTACAGGACCAGTCTCCGTGGTACCAATTACAGAGGAGAGAGCTCACTGGGATATTAATCACAGACGAGGGTCATATACTGTGGATTATCACACAGAAGAACAAGTCACTGGAGCACTGATCACAGAGGAGTGCCAGGTCAATGAGGCACTTGTAATGAATTATGGTCAGTCGCTGGGGCACTCACTTTTGAGGTGTTTCAGTTACTGAGACATGCAGCGCAGTGGTGTGCTAGTCACAGGACACCTATTATGGAAGAAACTCAGTCAATAGATGTCCCATTGCAGAGGAGGGTCAGTCGCTGGGTGCCCATTATGGATGAAGGCAAGTCACTGGGGCAAATATCACAGAATAAGGCTAATCACTGGGGCATCCATCACAAAAGAGAGTCAACCATGGGGATGCTATCACAGAAGGAAACCAGCAACTGAGGCACCCATCACAGAGGACAATTCACTAGGACACCCATCACAGAGTATTTCAGTCACTGATAAACCCAAAACAATGGAGGACCAGTAACTGGAGCAGTCATCACAGAAGAGGCTAGTTCAAGTTGTACCAATCATAGATGAGGGGCAGTCACTGAGGCACTCTGTAACTACAGCACCAATCACAGAAGAGACCCTGTCACTGTGGTACACAAAAGGGAGGAGGTTAAGTCTCTGGGACATCTATTATGGAGGAGGTCCAATTATGACACCCACACAGAGAAGGGCTAGTCACTACAGTATTCATTATGAAGGAGGGCCAGTCACTGGGACATAAGTTACCATGGAGGTCCAGTCACTAGGGCACCCATAATGAAGGAGGATATACACTGAAGCAACAATTATGAATGAGACACAGTCACTGGTGCAGCCACCACGGAGGAAAACTACAACTTGTGAACCCATCACACAGGAGGATCAGTCACTGAGGTATTTTAAACAGAGGGGGTCAGTCACTGGGGCACCCATCACAAAATAAGACCAGATATTGATGCGTCCAATTTACAGAAGGCTCAGTCACTGGGGTGTTTATTACAGAAAATAGTCAGTCACTGGGACACCCATTACAGAAGAAAGTCTGTTGCTGCAGCACCCGTTACAAAGGAGAACTAATCATTGGGACACCCACCACAGGGGAGGGTTTCTTACCTTGGCACTCCTGTAGCAATCACTAGGGAACACATTATGAAAGAAAACCAGTAAGTAAGACAATCTTCACACACAAATGATAGCACTTGGGCAACCATCAAAAGAGAGCCAGTCACTTGGATACCCATCACACAGGAAAGTCTGTCATTGGGACACCTGTTGCAGAGGAGGGCTAGTCACCAGAGCATTCAATATAAAAGAGAGCTAGTCTTACTGGGGAACCCATCACAGAGGATGTAGATACACTGGGGTACCTATCACAGAAATGAGTCAATCACTGAGGTATCAATAATAGGTAAATTCTAGGCACTGGAATACCCATCATCATGGAGGACCAATCTCCAGGGTATTTATCACAGAGGAGGCCAGACTTGGTGTTACCCATCACAGATGAGTTTCAAAAATTTTGGCACCAATTAAAGAGGCAAGCCAATCACAGGAGCACTGATCACAGAGGAGTGTAAATCAATGACACAATAAACATAGAGGAAGGACAGTTACAGAGGCACTTATCACAGAGTAGGGACAGGCACTGGAACTGCCATCACAGAAGAGTGCCAGTCACTGGGGCACTCATTACAGAGGATAGCCATTCATTGATCACACACACAGAGGTGGGTAAATCACTGTGAGCACCCACAATAAAGTGCCTGTCACTGGGGCACACATCACAGAGACAGGACAGTAATGGGGGCACCTATCACAGAAAAGGGTTATTAACTGGGGAACCCATCACAGAGTAGAAGCAATCACTGAGACACTAATGACAGAGAATGTCAGTAAATGTGGCACCCAAGATGGAGGGAGGGCCAATCAATGTAATATCTATCAAAGAGGAGGCCATGCACTGGGGTACTCCTCACAGATGAGGGCTGGTAACTGGGGCAGCAATTACAAAGGAGTCAATCACTGGAACACCATCACAGAGAAGGGACAGTCAATCATATCTCGAAACAGTAGAGGGAAAATCATTAAGGCACACTTCACAGAGAAGATCCAGTCAGAGGGCCCAAATCACAGAGGAGGCCCTGTCACTAGGGAACACAATCACAGAGGTGAACTACTCTGGGACAAACACAGTGAAGGATTTCCAGTTATTGAGACTATCTTCAGAGAAGAGGCACTGTCACTGGGACACCCATGACTGACAAAGTTTAATCACTATTGCACCCATGATAGAAGAGAGCCAGTCACTGGGAACCTCATCACAGAGAAGACTCAGTCACTGTAGCACCCATAACAAAGGTCAGTCACTGGGACACCCATAAGAGTGGAGAGCCAGTCAATGGGGCTCCAGTCACAGAAGATGTTAATGTCTGGGGTACCAATCACAGATGAGGGCCAGTCATGGGGGTTGTGATTATAGAGGAAAGTAAGTCACTGGAGAACCTATCAGAGGAGGACCATTCAATAAGGTACCAAGCACAGAGGAGGGACAATCACCGAGGCACCCATAATACAAGAGGGCCAGTCACTGGGACAGCTATCACCCAAGAGCGTCAGTCATGGAGGCACACATCACAGAGGAAGGTCAGTCACTGGAGCACCCATCATAGAGTTGTGGTAATCACTTGGACTGCTATCACAGAATAGGGCCAGTCACTGAGGCAAACATCACAGAGGAGATCCAGACACTGGGTCAGCTATCACAGAAGTCTAGGAATGGGAGATCATCATAGATGTGTGCTGGTAACTGGGTTACCTATCACAGGAGAAGTCTTGTTATTGGGGAAGGCAACACAGAGGAAATCCAGTCACTGGGGCACACATAAGGGAGGTTGGGTAGCTATTCCAACACCAATCACAGAAAAGAACCAGCCTTTGTGGCACCAACTATGGAAGAGAGATCAGTCAGGTAGGTGAGTCAGCGACTAGGACACTCATTATGGAGGAGAGACAATCACTGGGACCCTGTCACAGAATAAGTCCAGACACTAGGGCACCCATCAAAGTGGAGGAGGAATTACTGCATCACTCATATTGGGGTAGGGCAAGTCACTGAAACGCACATCACAGATGTGAGCTAAAACTGTGGCACCCATTTTGGAAAAGGTCCAGTCACTGGAATTCCCATTACAGAAGTGAACCTTACAGAGTGACTGTCATTATGCAGGAGGGTTAGACACTGGGACACACATCACAGAAGAAGGCTGATCACAGATAAGCCCATCACAGAAGATAGCCAGTCAATGAGACACACATCACAAAGGAAAGCCAGTCACTGGGGCTCCCATCATCGAAGACAGCCAGTCACTGGGGTACCCATCAGAGATGAGGACCAGTTACCAGGTTACCAAAAATAAAAGTGTGCCAGTCATTGAAATATCAATTACATAGAAGAGTCAGTCAATGAAGCACCAAACACAGAGGAGGAACAGTCACTGAGGCACCCTTCAAATATGAGAGACAGTCACTGAGGCATTCATCACAGAGGATGGCCAATCAGTGGGACAGCTATCTCAGAAGAGAATCAGACACTGGGGAACCCTTCACTGAGTAGGGGTAGTCACTTTGGGATCCATAACAGAGGAGAGTCGGTCACTGTTCCACTGATCACAAAGAAGGGTCAGTCACTGGGGCACCCGTCACAGATGTATGCAAATTACTGGGACACATATTATAAATGAGTGCCAGTCTTTTGTGCCCACTCACAGAAGACTGGTCATTCAACATCCAACAGAGAGGAAATGAGTGGCTGTGACAACCATCACTGGGGAGAGACATTGGGGCTCCCAACATAGAGGAGTCAGTCACTGAGGCACATATCACAGACAAGAGACTGTCATTAAGGCATCCATCACAGAGAAGTGCCAGTCATTGTCTCACCGCTTAGGATGAGCTGAGTCACTGTTTCTCCAACTATAGAGGTTCATTTGCTGGGTCAATCCTCACAGAGGTGTGCAAATCTTTGGGGCACATATAATAGATGAGTGTCAGTCACAGAGTCACCACACAGAAGAAGACTACTCTCACTTGAACACCCAAAAGAGAGGAGAGCCAGTGCCTGGGACAACTATCACAGAATAGAGTCAGTGATTGTTGTACCCATTACAGAGAAGGACTGCTCACTGGGCGCCTATTACAGAAGATGCACAGTCACTGAGGCACCTATCCCAGAGGAAGGCCATTCATGGCAGCGTACATCACATAGCATGATCAATCACTGGGATACCCATTAGAAGGATGCCCAGTAACAGACAAACATCACCTAAGAGGGCTAGTAACATGGACACCCATCACAGAGGAGATCCAGTCATTGAGACACACTTCACATAGCATGACCAATCACTGGGGCATCATTAGGATGCCCAGTCACTGAGACAACCATAACATAAGAGGGCTGGTTACTTGGACATCCATCACAGAGGAGATCCAGTGACTGAGGCAACCATCACAGAGGAGGGCTAATAAGATAGACACCCATCCCAAAAGTGTGCTAGTCACTGGGGAACTTATTTGAAGCATGGCCAATCAAAGGTCATTGATCACAGGTAAGGGTCACACATTGTGGCACCCATGACAGAGGAAGCCCCATTAACTGCATCAACCATCATAGAGAAGTGCTAGTCACTTAAGCATCCAACATATGTGATGGCCAGTCACTGGGTCAGCAATCACAGAGTAGGTCCATTCACTGGAGTACACATTATGAAAGATGTCCAGGCTCTGGGAAACTCATTATGAAAGGGTCCCAGCCAATGGAACAACCAAAAGTCATTGTCATTGAGGCCACCATTATGGAGGATCGTCTGTCACTGAGCACAAATCAGAGAGGGGAAACATTACCTGGGACACCATTATGGAGGAGAACCCATTACTGGATGGCCATTAGAAGAAGACCCAGTCACTAGGGCACCAATCACAAAGAAAGACCCATCACCAGTTCTCCCATAACAATGAAAGAAAAATAATTGAGGCTTCCATTATGGAGGCGGGCCAGTCACTGGTCACCCAAAATGCAAGTGGGGTAGTCACTGGTGCCACAATTTTGGAAGGGGGTAGTCACTGGAACAACCACCACAGATAAGGGCAAGCCACTGCAGTATCCATCGCACAGGAGGTCCATTCACTAGGTCAACCCTCAGAATAGGTAGTCATTGATGCACTCGACATAGAACAGGATCAGTCTCTGTGGCACCTGTCACAAAGGAGGGCCTGTCACAAAGTAACACATTCCAGATGAGGGCTAGCCACTGGGACAACCATCTTAGAAAATGACTGTCACTGGGGCACAAATTATAAAGAAGGGCTGACCACTGGAACTCCCAATGCAGAGGGTCAGTCACAGGGACATCCATCCCAAAACAGGGTTAGTCACTATGGCACCCATTACTGAGGAGGCTTTCAGCAAGTGAGACAACCATCACAGAGAAGGACTAGTCACTGAGGAAATCATTATGGAGTAGCGCCAGGCTCTGGACACTAATCATAGAAGTGGCCCAGTAACTGAAACATCCAAAATGGAGTAGGACAAATATGGAGGAAGCTCAGTCAGCAAGGCAATCAACAAGAGGGAGAGTAAGTAACCACATCACTTATCACATAGGAGGATCAGTCATTGGAGGAGGCATCACAAGTTTAACCAGTCATTGTGGTACATAAATTACAAGAAGGTCAGTTATTGGAGCATCCATTACAGATTAGACATAATCACCACAGTACCCATCAGAAAGTAGAGCCAGTCACTGAAGCACATGTAACAAATGAGAACCAGTCACTGAGCCACATATCACAGAAAAGTTCAGTCATTGGAGCACTCATTAGGAGAGACTCAGTCACTAATTTTCTGAACCCAGAGGATGGTCAGTAATGTAGGCAACCATCACAGAGCCAATGTCAGTGTGGTACCAACACAGAAGAGGGCCAGTAACTGAGGCATCCTTCACAGATGAAGGTCAGTCACTGAGATACACTTTATAGATGAGATGCAGTCAATGGAAAATCATTCACAGAGGTGAGTCAGTCACTGTGACACACTTAACAGAGAAGAGAAAGTCACTGATCAGCCATCTCAGATCACAGCTAGTAAATAAGAACCTATCCTGGAGGTGGGCAAGACACTCT
>CAUYQG010097162.1:0-12088 GCA_963574415.1 Tarsius wallacei
AGAGAAACAAGAAAGGGGTTGCACATTTGCTATCAGACTATATAAAAACCAATTCATCAAATAAATATGGAGTAGGTAAAGGAAAAATAAGGCTTCTACTCTTCATTTTAAAATTACATTGAGTTTATGATTCTTTTTACAATTCCTTTTTGAAATGCTGGTTTATTTCATTTTCTCATTTTTTAATTATAGAGATGTAGGGTACAAGTAAGGCTTAGTTACACAACTATGCTGCATACAGATGAAGTCTGGGCCTCCACCTGGCCCTCAGTTTTCTGGTTTGGCACCAGTTACCTTTTGTGTTGTTATGTGTCCCCATACCACCCTTCCCTCCCTGGCAGTGTCCAGCAACTGTTAACCCCTCACTTGTGCTAATGCAATTATGTTCAGGTTCCACTTAGGAGTGAGAACATGCAGTATTCAGTTATTTGTTTCTGTGATCGATCACTGAGTATGATGTCTCCAACTCCATCTAATTTGTTGTGAAGTCCATTATTTTGTTCTTTATGGCTACATAATACTCCATTGTGTATAGGTACCACATTTTCTTTACCAGTCCACTTTCAGTGAGCAGTAGTGTTGGTTCCACATTTTTGTTATTGTGAATAGTGCAACTATAAACATGTATGTGCAGTTTTCTGTTTGTTTGTTTGTTTGTTTTGTTTTTGGAGAATGATTTATGTTCCTCCAGGTACATTCCCAGGAGAGGGATTGCTGGGTGATCTGGAAAATCAATTTTCAATTCTTTCAGGAATTGCCTCACTGTTTTCCATAGAGGTTGCACTGGCTTGCACTTCCACCAACAATTTATTTCATTTCCTTATTTCCCCAACAGTGCAGAAGCATTCCCTTTTCTCCACACCTGCGCCAGCATCAGTTTTCCTTTTTTTTTTTTTTTTTTTTTTTTTTTAAGGGTTTTTACTGGAGTTAGGTGATGTCTGGGGTTTTGATTTGCATTTTTCTGATGATTAGTGAGGCTGAGCAGTTTTTCATGTATTTGCTGGCTGCTTATATATCTTCTTTTGAAAAGTGTCCATTCATATCCTTTCCCCTTTTTTAATATAATTTTTTCTCCTTTCAGTTTGTTTGTGTTCCATGTAGATCCTGGATGTTAGGCCTTTGTCAGACACATAGTTAGCAAATATGTTTTTCCATCCTGTGGGTTGTCTCTCCAGTCTCTTGATGATTTCTTTTGCAGTGCAAAAGCTTTTCATTTTGATGAGGTCTCACTTGTCTTTCTTAACTTCTATGGCATTCACTTTTGAGGACTTTGTCAAGAATTTGCTGCCTATTCCAATAAGCATAAGAGTGTTCCTAGATTTTCTTCTAGGATTCTATAGTTTGAGGTTTTATATTTGTATTTGCTCCATTTAGAGTTAAATTTTTATGGTGATAGGTAGGAGTCCAGTTTCATTCTTCTGCATGTGGTCAGTCAGTTTTCCCATCACCATTTGCAGAATGTGATCTCCTTTCCCTAGTAGTTGCTACTGGTGACTTTGTTAAAATGAATCCATTGAGAGACTGAGTTTCTGCTTCCAGAATCTCTGTCCTGTTCCACTGGTCTATATGTCTGTTCTTGTACCAGTACCAGGCTGTTTTGGTTACCATAGTCTTGTAGCAAAGTTAAAATCTGGAAGTGTGATAATTCCTGCTTTGTTCCCTTTGCTGAGGATTGTTTTGACAATTCGTGGTCTTTTTTGTTTCCATATGAATTTCTGTATTGCCATTTCCAGGTCTGAGAAAAATGATGTTGATAATTTAATGAGTATTGCCTTGGATCTATGAACTGCCTTGGGTCAAATGGACATCTTGACAATATTGATTCTCCTGATCTATGAACATAAAATGTTGCTCCATTTGTTTGTGTCATCGTTGACCTTTGAGCAGTATTGGTAGTTCTCATTGTAAAGGTCCTTCATTTCTCTGGTAAGGTGGATGCCAGGTTATTTCATTTCTTTGTGGCTATTATGAATGATATTGTGCTTTTTATTTGGTTCTCTGACTGCTTACACTATTTCCTCATTGTTGAATTGGAATTCTCACTCTAAGCTTCTTGACTCAGAAGAAATAATATCACATAAGTCACTTGGTAAATTTATCTTTGTCTTTCATTATTTTTGCTGGGCATAAAGTAATATAACAGAGGTTGGAATGGTTCCAGAATGAGTGGTATTTTATATTTGCTTCATAGAAAACATGATTCATTTGTGGCGACTTTTGTTTTATAGCAACATTCAACCTTTGGGTGTACAGGGTGTAGAAGATGGCAAAATTGAACTTGTCTTCCTAAAATGCATAAAATATTTTCTCATTAATACTGTAGATACATGCCCTCAGAAAAGGCTGAGAGTGGAACAGAAATACCTTTAAAAAGATGGCAAAGAGATCTTCTAAGAGGAACTAGATTCACATACAAAATAAAGAAATTAACTTCTTGTAGAATGGTTTTCAGAGTCCAGGGCAACTAGTGAAAGAGTTGAGGACATGTTGTTCAATTATATATTTGAGTCAGACTAGAGGATTAACTTCAAGAGATATATTCTACAGCATGGTGACTTTAATTAATCATATTTTAATCTCAAAAATGCTAAGATATTCAATGTTAAGTATTTTCACCACAAAAATGATGACTATGCAAGGTAATGCAAAGTTAATTAGTTGGAATTTGTCATTGCACAAAATATACAGATTTCAAAACATCATGGTGTACACAATTAATAAGTATAATTTTATCTTAAAATTACAAAAAATATTTTTTTAAAAATTAACTTGACTGTAGAATACAAGAAATAGAATTCCTGAGAGGTTTATAATGTGCACTTGTATCATGTCCTCTTCCTATTTTTTTGTTAGTCATATCAATAAGATGAAACCAGGGAATAAAACTCAGATGTCAGAATTTCTTCTTCTGGGAATTTCAGACGAACCTGAACTGCAACCCTTCCTCTTTGGGCTGTTCCTGCCATTGTACCTGATCACCATGCTTGGGATCCTACTCATCATCCTGGCCACAATCTCAGACTCCCACCTCCACACCCCTATGTACTTCTTTCTCTCCAATCTGTCCTTTGCAGACATCCGTGTTGTCTCTACCACAGTCCCAAAGATGCTGGTGAATATTCAGATACACAGCAAAGTCATAACTTATGCAGGATACATCACCCAAATGTGTTTTTTCTTACTCTTTTTGGGGTTGGACAGCTTCCTCCTGACAGTAATGGCCTATGACTGGTTTGTGGCCATCTGTCATCCCCTGCATTACATGATCATCATGAACCCAAGGCTTTGTGGGCTGCTGGTTCTGGCATCCTGGATCATGTGTGCCCTGAATTCCTTGTGTCAAAGCATAATGGTGCTGTGGCTGTCCTTCTCCACAGACTTGGAAATTTCTCACTTTTTCTGTGAAATTAATTAGATGATCCACCTTGCCTGTTCTGAGACTTTTCTTAATGGCATGGTGCTGTATTTTGCAGTTGTGCTGCTGGCTGGTGCATGTCTCACTGGAATCCTTTACTCTTACTCTAAGTTAGTTTCCTCTATATTTGCAATCTCATCAGCACAGGGGAAGTATAAAGCATTTTCCATCTGTGCATCTCACCTTTCAGTTGTCTTCTTACTTTATTGTACAGGCTTTGGAGTGTACCTTAGTTCTGCTCTGACCCGGAACTCGCATTCAAGTGCAACAGCCTCAGTGATGTACACTGTTGTCACTCCCATACTGAAACCCATCATCTACAGTCTGAGGAATAAAGACATCAAGATGGCTCTGAAACAATTCTTCAAGGAGAAGTAATAAAAGAGCTAGTTTTTTTTAAAGAAGTGCATGTGATTTTTTTAGCTCTGTGCCTCAGAGCCAGAAAACCTGATTCATTCATCAGATTGTGGAACTACAATTTCTTCCATTTTTCCCAGAGTTTTAATTTACTTGATCTTAGCTGCTTTAAAGAATTTGTTCTGTTTATTTTTAAAGCTTCCTGCTCTCTGATAGCCAATGGATTTTTCCTTTGACATTTGCCAACTTTCCCAAAGTTGATTCCCAACTAAAGTCGAAAACAAGGTGAAGAACTAATAAATATTTGAGATGAAGGCTATTCCCATATACAGATTTGATTCCTATATATTTTGTGCTTGTATGAAAATATCACATGTACCTCATAAATACATACAATTCATATGAATCCATAAAAATAAAATTAAAACATTTGGAATGGTTTTATTGACTCTCCATGTTCAAAAAGCTGGCAGACAGTAATTCTGAATTCCAAATCCATTTTTTTCCTCATTCCAAATATGTGACCTGTACTATATTTACAAAGTCTTTTTATTGTTGCATCTTTTTAAATCCCCACTTTTGGTGTATTCTGTTTATTTCCTTTTGTGAATCGTAGCTATAGTCCCTTTGCTCATTTCTCTCTTGGGTTGTTCATCCTGTAAGGTGTTTTGATAGTATGAAGATTTTACTCCTTGTTGTTTATTAATTATTCTTGGCATTAAGGGGATTTGACCAGTTTTGGAGTGCTGCCAGAAGTAAGGAATCTTTCTTCATCACTATCTCACATGGACCACCAGTGCATATCAGATTTTTCCACAACATATCAATTTCAGTTTTTCTCTGTTTATTCAGCACATATTTTTTCTTTGTCTTATTTTATTTTAAAGATATGGAGTACAATTCAGGATTAGGTATATAAGTGGTCTACATACAGGCAAAGTTTGGGCCCCCAGTGGTCCTCACTTCCCCTGGTTTTAGGATCAGGTACCCTTAGTGGTGTTATATCCCCCCTCTCCCCTGGCAGTGTCCTGCTACTGTTTATCCCTTTCTTATAGTATTTTGATAATTGGTCACGACCCACTTTTGAGTGAGAACATTTGGTATGCATGTGATAGATCGCTGAGTACGATAGACTCTAAATCCATCCAAGTGGCTGCAAAGTCTATAATTTTGTCTTTCTTTATGGCTAAATAATATTCCACTGTGTATAGTACCACATTTTTTAAAAATCCCGTCCATTTTCGATTGGCAGCATGGTTGGTTTTGTGTTTTTGCTGTTGTGAATATGCTACAATAAACATGGGTGCACAGGTATTTCTTTCATAGAATGATTTGAGTTCCTCCAGGTATGGTTCCAGATGGGGGATTGCTGGGTCATATGAAAAGGTCAATTTCTAGATATTTTAGAATTCTCCACACTGTTTTCCACAGAGTTTGTACTAGTTTACGCTCCCACCTGCAGTGTAGAAGCATTTCCTTTTCTCCACAACCTTGCCAGCATCTGCTGTTTTGTTTTTCTTTTTTTTATTTTAAAGATGTGAGGCATAAGCCAGGATTAAGTACATAAAGTGGTCTACATACAGGTAAAATTTGAGCCTCCCACTGTCCCTTACTTCACCTTGTTTAAAACCAGGTAACCTTAGTGATGTCATGTGCTCCACCACCTCACCTCTAGTAGTGTCCCACTATGGCCAATCCCCTTCTTGTAGTATAATGATAAATAATCAGGATCCACTTATGAATGAGAACATGTGGGATTCAGTTCTTTGTTTCTGTGATAGATCACTGAGTATGATAGACACTATATCCATCCAAGTTGCTGTAAAATCCATAAATTCCATCATGTATATGTACTGCTTGTTTTTATCTAGGCCACTTTCAATGGGCAGCATGGTTGCTTCCCTGTTTCACTACTGTAAATAGTGCTGTAATAAACATGCATGTGCAGGTATGCTTTTGGTAGAATAATTTGAGTTCCTTCAGGTATGTTCCCAGAAGGGGGACTGCTGTGTTGTATGGAAAGCCACTTTCTAACTCTTTTAGAAATCACCACACTGTTTTACACAGAGATTGTACTAGTTTGCACTTCCATTCACAGTGTAGAAGCAGTCCCTTTTCTCTGCATCCTCAGTATTTGTTGTTTTTGAAATATTTTTATGTGTGTATGTGTTTATTTATTTTTTTTTTTAATTTATTTTAAATATGCGGGGTACAATTCAGGATTAGGTATACAAATGTTCATTATGCAGATATCCTTGTTGGTGAGGTGTGCCTCCTCATCCCCTGGCAGTTTCCCACTACTGCAAATTCCTTTCCTATAGTATTACAATAGTTGTTCAAGGTCTGCTTATGAGTGAGAACATGTGATACTTGGTTCTTTATTTCTGTGATAGATCACTCAGTATTACAGCCTCTAAGTCCATCCAAGTTACTGTGAAGTTCGTAATTTTGTACTTTGTTACGGCTGCATAATAGTCCATTGTGTATATGTGCCACATTTTTTAAATCCAGTCCTCTTTGATGGGCAGCCCGGTTGGTTCCATGTTTTTGCTGTTGTTGTGAATAATGTGCAATAAACATGTATGTGCAGGTATCTTTTTCATAGAATGATTTGAGGGCCTCCGTTTATATTTCCAGTAGGGGAATTGTGGGCTTGTATAGAGGTTGACTTTTAGATCTTTTGGGAATCTCCACACTGTTTTCCACAGAGACTGTACTAGTTTAAACTCCCACCAACAGCGTAGAAGTGTTACCTTTTTGCCACATTCTCTCTAGCATCTTTTTTTTTTTTTTTTTTAGTTATTGATGATGGCTGGTTTTGGATTTTTTTTTTTTTTTAGTTAGAGTCTCACTCTGTCACCCAGACTAGAGTGCAGTGGCCACTCCTGGTCACCGCAGCCTTGACCTGCTGGGCTCCGGCGATCCTTCCACCTCAGCCTTCCAAGTAGCTGGAACTACATGTGCGCGCTACCACGCCCGGCTAATTTTTTGATTTATTGTAGAGATGAGGTCTCGCCAAGTTGCCCAGGTGGGTCTCGAACTCGTGGGCTCAGGCAATCCACTCACCTCAGCCTCCCAAAGCACAGGATTACAGGCTGAGCCACCGAGCCCAGCTGTTTTTGGATTATTAATGATGACCATCCTAACTGGAGTTAGGTGGTATCTCATTGTGGTTTTGTTTTTCATTTTTCTGATGATTAGTAAGGCTGAGTATTTTTGTATGTATCTGTTGGCTGTTTGTATGTATGCTTTGAAGAAATATCTAATCATGTCTTTTGCCCACTTTTTTTATAGGACTGTTTGCTTTTGTCTTTTTGGCTCATTTGAGTTCCTGGCTTTGTCAGATATACAGTTGGCAAATACTTTTTCCCATACTGTGGGTAGTCTCTCCCCACCTTCTTGATGTTTTCTTTTGTTTTACAAAAGCTTTTCAATTTAATGAGGTCCCACTTTTCTATCTTATCTCTTATGGCATAGACTTTGGGGGTTTCAGTAAGGAATTTGTTGCCTATTCCAATGTCACGATAAAAGGATTTCACACAAGAGAATTTGAATTTCCATCAAGTATGGGATTCAGGATCACAGTGTTTATTACAATAGCATGTGTATACTCCCATCATGTCCTAGAACCTCGATGCAATTAAATACCATTTTAAGTCAATTTGAATAACAGAGTAATTGTTTATGTGGTCTTCCAGTATCAGCACAAGGGCAACATGCAAAGCAGAAGATTATTTTAATTACCCTCAGTTCTGTTCACTTTAATTATTTCATCATTAGCAGTTTCTCCATAACAGCCATCTTAAAAGCAAGCAGTTTGTTATTATGTCTTTATTAACAACAGCAAATTTATGATGCAGAGTTTTTCTAAGCTTTCCTGTTGTCATGCTACTGTCATGAGTCTATAGTCAGCTGTAAATCAGCTAGGGATGTTCTGCAAATCATGGTTTGGCTTTCTTATATAAAGAGGCCTTGGCTTGCGGTTGACTGATCTAAAGTTGCCTTGTCTGGCCAACTGACTTCTATGCCACATGTTCTCTCCTTCTTTAGCAGGCAGAGTTCCAAGAAACAGCCACATAAATGCACTAGAGCCTTTCGGGGACACTTTCAATACCAACATAGTGTACTGCACAAAGCAAATTAAAACTTCTGAAACTGGGTCTTTCGGGGACACTTTCAATACCAACATAGTGTACTGCACAAAGCAAATTAAAACTTCTGAAACTGGGTCAGGACTTAAATGATTAGTTCTTCTACCTGCTCCTTCAGTAGCTAGATGATCTTAGAAAAGAAAGTGAGAATGAAATGATATAATTACTAAACATCTGTTGAAATTTGATGACATTCTTTGCAGATATAGAAAGATTTCTAAAATTTGCATGAAACCACAAAAGACTACTAATAACAGAAGCAATCTTGAGCCAAAAGAACACTGGAGGTTTCACATTCTCTAACATAAAAATATACTACAAAACTATAGGACTTAAAACAGCATGATACGGGCATAAAAGCATATGCACACAAAAAAGCATAAACAGATCTACATATTTACATGAAATTATTTTCAACAAAAGTGCCAAGAACACACATTGTGGCATAGACTTTTCAACAAATGGTGCTCGATAAACTGGATATCCACATACACATGAATAAAGCTAGACCCATAGTGCTTACTATATATAAAAATCTACTAAAAGAAGAGAGGATTAAAATGGTTGACACAAGGCAGTTAAAGTGAGATTCTCCTGCAGAGTAAACCAAGATAGAATTTCCTCAGCACCCAGAGAGGAATAGATCCCAAAGGAGTTAAAATTACTACTTAAAACAAAGAAGAAGGAAAGATTCCACTGGCCTGAGCTGGAACTACTCAGACTCTTATTTGCACACCACAGTCTCTGGACACAGTAGGAGGGGTGATTGATTAGAACTTGGGAGTTCTGTGCTCCTGCCACAAATTTTCAGGGACCCCGAGCCTTGTGGGACCCCAGCCTATAATGGGAAATACCTTTCTCCACAGCCATGCTCTGCTATGGAGAGCAGAAAAAAAAGCCTTGAGCAGCACCAGCTGCTATTTCCCAGGAACTCAACTCAACACTTGCAGGGTGGAGCAGCTTCTTTCCAGATAGCTTGAGAGCAAATGGTCACCAAGGGTAAACTCCACAGCTGCAGAAATTTCTGGCTGGGTGGGTTGCCGGAGAACATCTGAGGCCCTGAGCCTGGCTGAACTTTGACATTCAGATCGCAGATTGCCTGAGGCCAATGAGGAAGCCTGGTGGGACGCATTGCCATAGCAACCTCTCACATCCCCTGAGAACTCTATTGTGCCTGCTCTGCACAACAGCATTACCCACAGTAGCCTGGGATTCCCTTTCAATTAACATAGGGTCAGCTAAGAGTGCACACTTGTGGGGTGCTCTATCTCCTTTCCCCTGCACAAACCCAGAAGACTCAAGACAGACAGAAAACTTGGAAATACACAGAGCCCCTGCCTTGGCCTAGGCTGGCATGGTACTTCCCCAGAGTAAAATTCTCCAAGGAGAAACTCTACTGCCAGGATCAAAGCTGACTTTCTCCCACAAGTGCCACTTCCTGGCTGGAGGTCAACAGTACAGCCAACTTACATTGGATACAATTCCTCAGCTTATGGTAAGGCCTGGTCCCAAACACCAGCTAACACTTTTCAAGCCATGCCAGCCACTCAGAATGCTGTGAGCCAGGGCAGGTACACAGCACAGGGCTGCCACATTTGGCACTTGAGAAACTCACTACATCAAGGCTATATATAACCAAGGGTACTCTACAATACCTATGCCAGTCTCCTGAAAACTTCAAATAAAAAGAAATTGCCTACCCAAATGAGAGGGAACCAGAAAAATAATTCTGACAATATAAAAAGAGAGTTCTCCAACACTCCCACAGCATCACATGCTCTTCAGCAACAAACCCTAACAAAAATGAAATTGTTGAGATTTCAGGCATAGAATTAAAAAGTGTGATGATAAAATTGGTCAAGGAACTTCAGGAGAAAATCCTAAGTCAACATAAATAAATTTTTAAAAAAATATTCAAGACATGGATGAAAAATTTTCCAGAGATAGACACCTAAAACAACAACAACAACAACAACAACCTAAAATCCTGGAAATGAAAGAAGTCTTTTAGGAAGTACAAAATGCAGTGGAAAGTTTTAATGGTAGACTGGAACAGCAGAAGAAAGGATCACAGTACTTGAAGATGAGGCTTTTATATTAGCCCAATCAGTTAAAAACAAAGAAAAAACTCAAGAATACAGAATGAAGTCTCCAAGAAATATGGGATTATGTTGGGGGACTTCTGGCAAGATGGCGACTGAGCAGCTTGCTCTGTGAGACCCTCCATGAAAGAGAACACACATAAAGACTCTAGCTCTCTCCTGGGGGTTGCAGTTCCCATCATAGACAGCCTGCTCTTCACACAGAGCTCAGCCATGGCCACCGCTCAAGCATCATGGTGGTCTGAGCCCAGACCGTGAAGCCCCTGCAAGTAAGATCTACTGAGATTGCCACCACTACTACTGCCACCGTCACACCCTGCCTCTCGCCCAGAGCCAGGCTCATGGAGCTCCTCCCATGTACTGTAAGGTGACTGCCGCCACCACAGCTCCCATTGCCAGCTCCCTCCCACCCTGGGTGAGCAGCTGCAGATAAAGATCATCCGGAGCAGTGACATAGCACCACCTATTGGCGATTCAAGGTAACACTTAAATAGTAAAAACAGAAGGTTGATACACACAGGCCAGATCTGAGTGGTAAACAGGGCAGAGAGCACAGATCTGAACTGCCCTTCACAGCAGGCCAGGGACAACTGACCCTAACTGTGAACAAATCTACCAACCTGCAAAGACAGTTAGAAATCAGAGCTGAAAGGACATTGGACTTAAACTAAAGTCTCAGAGTGTGCTTGGTTGGTTCTGTTAGTTTACTGACTTGATTCTGTTCATTTTGTTTTGTTTTGTTTTATTTCTCTGTAAACCCCATCTTTGTATAGAGGAATAGCACAACAATAAGGAGATTAGTTCACTTGTATGTTAGCATCATTGTATGTTTTAGTTTTTTCGTATGGGAGTTGGGTAGTTTGTAGTCCTGGTTTATTGTTTTTATCTGTTTCAGTCTTTGTGTCTCTCTTCATTTGTTGGTATGCTCATCTGTTTTCCCTCTCACTCCTCTTTCTCTCAACCCCTCTTCTTCCCCCACTGCCTGCTCCATTCTCTTCTCTCTGTTAACCTCATTTTGCTTTCAGGGAGTAAACCTACAACTCAACTGCATGGACAGATTTCAAGGCAGTGGGAAGTGGGTTTCAGATTATCCATGCACCTGTCAGTGGATACTGGGATCTGCAGAGAGATTTGGAATCACAGCTCCCCGCTTAAGTAAATCTCAAAACTGCAAAAAGGACCACCCCCAACCTACAGTCCAACTCCAGAATTGTACAAATCAAAAGGATATACATAAGGAAGAATAGGAGATTGAACAAACAGAAGTAAAAGCAACCCCTCCACCCATGAATAGCAGAATTAAAGAAGACGGGGAAGTGGAGGGAAGGAAAAAGCAGGGAGGAAAGATCTGCACAAATGAAGAAAACCAAAAGAAGAATATAGGTCTCACAGAGACCCCTGGGAGGTCAGACACTGAGAACACAGACTTCATAACATAAACAATGAAGAGCCCGCAGAATGACTGGTGACATGCAACAAACCCAGATATCAAGACAGTAATAGAGGGAATTTAAAAAATTGGGGAGAGACAAGAGGAAAATAAGAAGGAGTTGGTGACAGAAATAACAGCAGTAAGAATACTGTGATGGAAATAAATAACAAACTAATAAACATGGAAAGCAGAATTAGCCAAGCAGAAGAAAGAATCTCAGAGCTTGAAGACCAAAACACAGAACTAACCCAAACTGTCAAAAACATAGAAAATAAAATTAAAAAGACAAAACAAAACCTTCAAGAGATGAATGATTACTTCAAGAGAAAAAAACCTAGGAGTAATTGACCTTCCTGAGGCAGAGAGAGAAACAGAGGTCACACTGGAACAAACATTTCATGAAATCATTCAAGAAAACTTCCCTCATCTCATCAGTGATACAAAAATTCAAATACAAGATTGAGAGCACCCCTGCGACACAACAAATGAGAAGACCAACTCTCAGACACATAATAATTCACCTAAACAAAGTAGGTATAAAAGAAAAAATCCTAAAGGCAGCAAGAGAAAAAGGTCAGACTACCTACCAGGGAAGACCAATTAGAATAGCAGCAGATTTATCTACAGAAAC
>CAUYQG010097167.1:0-21066 GCA_963574415.1 Tarsius wallacei
AAAAAATGAAAGAAAGAAAAAGAAAATGGCACTCGGCTTCTGCATTCCAGGAATCTCTAGGGTCCAGGCCCAGCCACTGTGGCACCAACTGCTGCACCAGGAAAGCCCTGGCTGTTAGCTCCCTCACTCTCACTCAGTCAGTCACTCAAATGCCCACTCGCTCACCAGCACATTCACAAAATTTTCCATACACTCATTCAGTCACACCGGGACTCACATAGTCTGATTGGCTCGGCCACCATCGTCCTGACTCCGTAGTTTTCTTTTCTTAAGCCAGACCTCAATGGCAAAATAATGTGATTATTCTTACTAGATTTGTTTTCAGTTTTTAAAAACGTAGTTATATTTCACAAATACACCTTTTAATCAATATAATGGTTTTTTAAAAATATGTATTAAGTGAACTAGTGTATAGATATTTTAAGAATTTCTGTTTTAAAATGATTTATATTATTGGACATAGAATGTGGAACAACAGACATTGGAGACTCAGAAAGGTAGGAGGGTGGGAGTAGAGAGACGGATGAGAAATTTCTTTTTTTTTTTTTTTGATTTGGCATCTTATTCCCTCACCCAGGCTGGAGTGCAGTGGCACACTTACGGCCATCCCAGAGTCAACCTGCTGGGCTCCGGCGATCTTCTGCCTCAGCCTTCCAAGTAGCTGGAACTACAGACATGTGTCACCACACCTAGCTACTTTTTTGATTTATTGTAGAGATGAGGTCTCGCCAAGTTGCCCAGGCTGGACTCGAACCCACAGGCTCAGGCAGTCCACTCCCAAAGTGCTGAGATTACAGGCTGAGCCACTGAGCACGGCCAAGAAATTTCTTAATGGGTACAATGTACATTTTGGGGGTGATGTTTATACTAAAATCTAGACTTTACCAGTACACAATAGACTCTTATAGTAAAATAGTACTTGCATCATTTAAATTTGTACAAAGAAAAAAATAATTTATTTTAAAAATTTTGCTGAAATACATATAAAATGTACTGTGTTAACTGTTTCAGGTGTATTGTTCAGTGGCATGATGCAACTTCACATTGTTATGCCACCATTACCACCATCTATCCACAGAACTTTTTCACCATGTAAAACATACATTTTTGCTTCCCTTCACTAAATAGTGGCGAGTGGAGTTTGCTAGGTCATATAATAAATGTATATTAAATTGTAAGAAAATGCCAAACTTTTCCACCAAAGTAGCTAGGCAATTTATCATTGCTATGAAAAATGTAAGAGATTTCCAGTTATTCTGCATTCCTGTCAGCACTTGGAATTGTCTTATTGTAAAAAAATTTGTCATCTTAATAAGCGTGTAGTGGTATCTTATCATGACTTAAATTTGCATTTACCTATTGGCTGATGATATTGAACATATTTTCATGTCTATTTTCCTAATGTGTCTTCTTTGGTGAAATGTCTGCTCAAGTCTTCTGCCTATTTTTCTTTTTTTTTTTTTTGAATTGGAGTCTCACTCTGTCGACCAGACTGGAGAGCAATGGCCACTCCCGGCCACCGCAGTCTCGACCTGCTGGGCTCTGGTGATCCTTCCGCCTCAGCCTTCCCAGTAGCTGGAACTACAGGAGCACGCTACCACGCCCGGCTAATTTTTTTGATTATTGTAGAGATGAGGTCTCACCAAGTTGTCCAGGTAAGTCTCGAAACCACGGGCTCAGGCCATCCACTCACCTCAGCCTCCCAAGGTGCGGGATTACAGACTGAGCCACCAAGCCCAGTTTGCCTATTTTTCAATTGAGTTATTTTCATATTAAAATGTTTTGAAAATTATTCGTGTATTTTATATATGATTCCTTTGTCAAATATTTGTTTTACATTCTCTTAACAGTGTTTCTTACAAACCAGTGACCTTTAATTTAACAAAGTTCAATTTATTATAATTTTATTTTATAGATTCTACCTTTGGTGTAATAGGTTAAAAATATTTTCTCAACCAAAAGTTATAAGGAATTTCTCTGATTTTTTCTTCTAGAAGTTTTCAGCTTTACGTTTATGATCCATTTCCAATTATTATTATTTTTTTTTACAAAAGATGTAAAAAAGTTGTCAATTTTTTAAATAAAATATTTTAATAAAATATATGGATGTCTAGTACTTGCAGCACAATTTATTGAAAATGCTAATCTTTCTTCACTGAATTGCCTTTGCATCTTTCTTAAAAGACAATTGGCCCATGTATAGATCCAAGAGAAAGAAAATCAGTACATAGAAGAGATATCTGCCTGCCTATGTTTATTGCAACATTATTCACAATAGCCAAGAGATAAAATCAATCTAAGTGTCCATCAGTGGATGAATGGATAAAGAAAATGTGGGACATATACATAATGGAATATTATTTAACCATAATGAAACTCTATCGATAATTTGCAGCAATGTGGATGAACTGGAGGACATGGTGCTGTGTGAAATAAGCCAGGCACAGGAAGAAAATATTGCATGTTTGCACACATAAGGGAGCAGAAAATTGTATAAAGTGAACTTCTGGTGGCAGAGAGTAGAATGATAGTTAACTAAGGCTGGGAAGGGTAGTGAGGAGGGGTGGGTGAAGTGGGGATGGCTAATGGGTACAAAAATGCAGTGAGAATTCGATCTAGTAGTCAGTAGCACAATAGGATGATATCGTTAGCAATAATTTATCATATACTTTAAAATAACTAAGAGAGTAGAATTAGAATGTTCCTAACACAAAGAAATGACAAATGCTTGAGATGATAGTCAAGTTACCTTAATTTTTATATATTGTATTTTTTGTATCAACATAGCACATGTACCCAATAAATATATACAACTATTATGTGCCCATGATTACAATTTTTAAAAAATATGTATGTTCAATATTTGCAGCCCAATTTCTTAAAAAGACTAAATTTTTCCTTTGAATTGCCTTTGCACTTTTAAAAAACTATGACCATATATGTGTGAGTCTATTTCTGGACTCTCTATTTTGTTTCTTTGATCTATTTATCCTTCCTTCGATACCACATTATGTTCTTTGACTTTGTTTTAATTTTTTTTTATTATAGAAATGTGGGGTACAAGTGAGAATTAACTACATAACTAGAATGCATGCAGGTGAAGTTTGGGCTTCTAACTGGCCTCACTCCTCCTGATAATGAACCAAGTACCCTTTGTGTTGTCACATGATCCTTACCCGCCTTCCTCCCTCTCTCTCTCTCCCTCCCCAAGCAATGTCCAGTGACTGCCCATCCCTCCCTTGTGCTAATGTGACTAATGTTCAAGGCCCATTTATGAGTGAGAACTTGTGGTATTCAGATCTTTGTTTCTGTGATAGTCACTTAGTATGATGATCTCCAACTCCACCCATTTTGCTGCGATGTCCATGGTTTTGTTTTTCTTTATGGCTGCATAATACTCCATTGTATATATGTAGTACATTTTCTTTATCCAGTCATCTTCAATGGGCAGTAGGGTTGGTTCCATGTTTTTACTATTGTGAATAGTGTGGCAACAAACATGCATGTGCAGATGTCTTTTTGGTAGAGCTACTTAGGTTCCTCTAGGTACATTTCCAGGAGAGGGATTGTGTTGGATCTTTTTGCTAGAATCTGGTTGAATTTTTGTGTCTATGTTCATCAAAGAGGTTGGCCTGTAATTCTCTTTCCTTGTTGGCTCTTTGCCAGATTTGGGTATCAGTATGATGTTACCCTCATAAAATAAGTTGGGATAATTCCATCATTCTTGAATGCATTGTATGCTTTCAATAAGATCGATATCAGGTTCTCCTTCTATGCCTTGTAGAATTCAGCCCTGCCCCCCCAGGGCTTTTGGGGGGGTTGGAGGAGGAGATTTCTTATGACTAAGTCAATTTCCTGAATTGTTATTGGTCTGTTTAAAGTTTCAGTTTCTTCTTGTCAACCTTGGTAGGCTGTGTGATGTCAGAAAGTCCTCCATTTCCTCTAGATGTTCTAGTTTATTTGCATACAGGTGTTCATAGTAATTTCTGATAATCTTTTGAATTTCTTCAGGGTCAGTCGTGACTTTGCCTTTTGTGTTTCTAATTGTGTTTCTTTATACTTTCTCTCTCCCTTTTTTAGTCAATCTGGTCAGGGGTCTGCCAGTCATATTTATCCTTTCAAAGAGCCAGCTTTTTGTCTTGTTGATCCTTTCTATAATATTTTTTGTCATCTATATCCTGCAGTCGTGATTTTATCTTGATCATCTGGATTCTTCTGCTGAAGTTAGGATTTAGATGGCCTTGCTTTTCCAGCTCTCATAGGTGTGATGTTAGACTATTTATTTTTGATCTTTCTGTTTTCTTGATATGTGCATGCAGTGCTGTTAATTTTTATCTTTACACTGCTTTCGTGGCATCCCAGAGATTCTTATAAGATGTGTTTTTGTTTTTCCCAGGAATCTCTTTATTTCTGTCTTGATTTCCTTGTTGACCCCAAAGTTATTCAACAACATGTTGTTTAGTGTCCCTGCTTTTGTCTGTTTTGGGGGGATCTTTTTAGTGATAACATTTATTTTATTCTGCTGTGATTTGAGAAGATTCATGATTTTTTTTTGATCTTTGAAATTTGTTCATACTTGATTAATGTTTAAGAATGTGATCAATCTTGGAGTACATTCCATGTGCTGATGGGTAGACTGTATACCCTGTAGATTTTTGGGTGGAGTGTTCTGTAGATGTTTTTTAAATTCAATTGATTAGGTGTTGAGTTAAGGTTTTGAATCTTCTTGTTGTTTTTTTTCCTCAGTGATCTACCTAGAGCTGTTAGTGGGGCATTTAGGTCTCCAGCTATAATTGTGGAAGAGTCAATGTCTTCTCTTAGTTTACTTAGTAGTTGTTTTATAAAACCTGGTGCTCCTGTGATTGGTGCATATATGTTTAAGATGGATTTTTTTGCTGGTGGACTGAGCCTTTTATCATTGTGTAGTGTCCTTCCATATTTTTTTTAACTTTTGATTGTAAATTCTGCTTTGTCTCATAACAGAATAACTACCCCTGTTCTTTTCTGTTTTCCATTTTCCTGAAACATCATTTTCCAGTCTTTAGCTTTCAGCCTGGGGGTCACGTTTGCAGTGAGATAAATTTCCTAGTGGCAACAGACTGTTGGATTATGCTTCCTTATCTACTTTGCCACTCCATGTCTCTTCAGAGGTGCATTTGGTCCATTCACATTCAGATTAATTATTGAAATGTGAGAGTTTATTCCTGTCATAGGGCTTGTAGAGGCTTGCTTTGTTTTCTTTATACTTTTGTATTTATATATGAATTTTCCACTCCATAAAGATGACGTAGCTCTCTGGTTTCATTTTTGTAAGTGCTCTATCTGCTCTGTTAACTCTATGCTTGCTTGTACTTTTGTGATTGGTTTGACCCTTTTCGTTTTTTTCTCCTGTGTTTAACACTTGTAGTATCTCCTGTAGGTCTTGTCTTGAGATGGCATATTCTCTTTGAGATTGGATATCTGGGAAAGATTTTAATTCTCCATCACTGATGAAGGTTGCTTAGCAGAGAGGACATTTTGGTTGGAATTACTTATCTTTAAGAAAACTGAAGATTGATCTTCAGTCCCTTCTAGCTTGTAGAGTTTCTGCAGATTAGTCTGGAGCAATTCTGATGGGTCTTCCTCAGTAGGTAGCCTGACCTTTCTTTTTTGCTGCTCTTAGAATTTTTCTTTCATGATTACTTTGTGGAGGTGGATTACTATGTGTCTTGGGGTTGGTCTCCTCATGTGATACCTGGTGGGGGTCCTCTGAATCTCTTCTGCTTTAATGATTGCCTCTCTAGCAAGATGTGGGAAGTTTTCTTGGAAGACCTCATGGAATACTTGTTCCATAATGTTCTCAGTTTCCCTTTCTGCTTCAGGGATACCAATCAGGCATAGATTTGGCTTATTGACATAGTCTCACATCTTTTAGAGGCTTTGCTTCTTCTTTTGGAGCCTTTTTATCTATGTTTTTGACAGACTGGATTAATTCCATATTTTGGTTTTCAAGTTCTAAGATTATTTCCTCTGCATGGTTGCTCCTGCTGCCTATGCTTGTCACTTTGTTTTTGATTTCCAGGGTGGAGTTCTTCATTTCCAGTGTTTCAGAATAAGCTTTCCTAAAATTGAATAACTCCATTTTTACTCCCTGTATGACTTCAGTGAGTTTCACTTCTTGTTCCTCTTGGTTCTGTCTGTTCATTTTAGCCATCTAATCTCTGATTTCTGTAACATTTAGAGCAGGTTTTTCAGGGGGGTGGGAAGTTTCCATTGTTTGTGCTCTAATAGCTAGCTATTGGGGGGTACTGTCTCTTTAGTACTCTGATTGTTACCTATTTTTTTCGTTGATTTTTTTTTCTCATTTATGAGAGGGCTCTCTTCCCTCTCTGTAATTCCTTTTGGGTTGGTTGCTCTGAAGGTAGTCACCCACCCTCTTGTAAGACACTTACTGTGGCTCACTATAGGTTACTCAGTGGGTGAGGAAGGGGGGCATTCACTTCTGTGCCTTGCTCCACCTTTGGCAGGTTTCTTAATTGTAGCAGACTCTGCTGCTAGCACTCTGCAGGGAGTGGGTGGGGGGATATGCCCCCCTGTCTGCTGTTTGTGCTCTGTAGACTAGAGGCCTTTCCACTGAGAAAACCTTCAGTTGTATTTTGTGTTGGTCCCTCCCTGTTTGTGTCTATACTCTTCTCTTGAAAAAGAGTGATTTCCCTACCACTAGGGAGAGGGGAGAGTATCCACCCTGTAGGCATGGAAGGCTTGGAAGTGATTCTTCCTGATCTGACTAGAAAGATGAGCTGGGTACCAGCAAGGTTCACTCTGCAGGCAGGCTTTCCTTGCCTGGGAGCCAGCTACCTGGCTCTGCTGGTGGAAGCCATGCTCACATCTGCTGACCCAGTGTGGGCTTTTTTTCCACTTGAGGTTTGATTGCTCCCGACTGTGCCCTGAGCAGGACTCCTCCCCCATGACTCACACATGACTGTGAGGGAATGAATGAAACCAAAGCATCCTAGGTACATTGACCCACTCTCATTCATCAGGCAGGACTTCAGTTCCTGTGTGAGCCTGGTGTATGATGGGTGATGGGGCACCTGGATTGCCATCCCTACCATCATTTTCTGGAATCTATGTGTTCAAAGAGACTTGTTCTGGGTGTAGGTTGCTTTACTCTCCCCCAAATGTCTTCAGGGTGTCTTCATCTATCAGTAGCTTGGTTCCTACTTCCTACCTTGATATGCAAGAGTGGTACTGGCCTGCTTCTCCATGATGGTCATCTTGGATCTAACCTCTTTACCTTTATAATACAGTAATATTAAGTATTGTGACTCCTACTTTTTTTTGAAAAATTGTTTTGATTTCTCTAGGTTCTCTTCTTTTTCAAATAAATATTGTAATCAGCTTGTTTACTTTTAGAACATTTTCTGGGGTTTTGATTAGAATTGAGTTGAATCTATAGCTAAGTTTGGAGTTTATTGGCATTTTAATGATACTGAAATTTCACTCCATGAACATGGTGTATCTCTCTCTTTAGATTGTCCTCAATTTCTATCATTATTTTTGTAGCTTACATTTTAAAAATCCTGGACATGTATCGTTAGATTTATGCCAAAGTATTTTGTTATATCTATTGTAAATAATGCTTTATTTTTTAAAGTCAATTTGTTTATTGCTATTATATTGACCTTATATCATACATCTTTGCTTATGTTACTTATCCTAATCTTTTTTGTGATTATTTAGTATTTTCTACATAGAGCATCATCCCAACTGAAATTCATTTATGTTTATTTATGCCTTTCCAAATAGGATACCTTTTCTAGTTTTTCTCTTCTCATTTCAGAGGCTAAAATCTTAATCCTGAAACAGAATAGAAGCACTGAGAGTAAACATGCATACTTTTTTTTCTGCTACTAGTGGGAAGACATTCAGTCTTGATTTAAGTATAGTGTTAGTTGTAGGTTTTATGTTGGATAATCTTTATCAGGCTAACAAATATTTCTTTTATTTGCAATTCCCAGAGATACTTTCTTTTATTTATTTTTGTTAAATCTTGAATTGGTGTTGAAACTTGTCAAAACTTTTTTCTATATCTCTTAGGATGATCATGTTATTTTTCTTATATTGTCTCTTTTGTTGCTTATGCTTATTTTAAAAAAACGGTTCACCATCTTTTCTTAATGGGGATAATCCACACTTGATTATTATGTATTATACTTTTTGCAAATATCTATATTTGAGAGGATTTCTTGTCCATGTCCATGAGGATATTGGTGTGCAGTATCCTTTCTTTTCATGTCTTTGCCTGGTAGTACTTGTATCTGTAATAACGGATGGATAAAATGAATTGGAATTGTTCCCATATCTATTTGCTGGAATAGTTTGTATAACTTTTGTCTTATTTCTTCCTTAAATTCTCAGTAGAATTTGCCAGTGAGAACATCATAACGTTATTCTTGGAAGATATTGTACTATAAAAACATTTTCTTTTATAGATACAGGGATATTTAGTTTTTTCTTGAATGATTTTGGTAGTTTGTGGCTTGCAAAGAATTTGCCCATTTAAGTTGATGTTGTAGACATGAAGCTGTATGTAATACCACATTCTCTTATTGCCCCCCCCATTTTCCTTAGGGTCTGCAATGATATCCCCTCCTTTCTTCCTGATTAATACTTTTTGCCTTGTCTTGATTTTTTTTTCTTGGTCAAGATGGTGTGAGTTCATTGATTTGTATTGGGATTCTAAAGATTCAGCTATTGGGTTTGCTTATTTTTCTTTGTTTTCTTTTTTCAGTGTCATTGATTTTCCTTCTTATTATTTATTTGCTTCTGTTTTGCATTTAATTATTCGTGCTATAAGAGTTTCTAAGGTAGAATCTAGGTTGTTGATTTAAGACATTTCTTCTTTTCTAATACAAATATTTGATGCTATGACTATGCCTCTAAAAGTAAAGATTTAGCTGCTTCCTGAATATTTCAATATATTCTTTTTACATTTTAATTCTGTTACAATATACCATAATGTTTTTTTTTACTTCTTCTTTCTAGAGAGCATATTTTAAAATATGCTTTTTAATTTCCAAATATTTTGGGGTTTTAAAAATATCTTAATGCTACCAGTTCCTACTTTAATTCTGTTGGGTTGTATAAAAGTTCTTTAATAATTGTTAAAATTTGTTTTATATGCGTTTATATAGTGTATCTTAGTAACACTTTGATTGACAGGGTTTCCAGGTGTTTTATATGTGTATTTATTACTTCAATTACTAGGAGGATGGTTAAATCCCCTCAAATTGTGATTTTTTTCACATTTTAAAAAATTTATAATACTATTTTATAGAGCAGTTTTAGAGTGGCAGCATAACTGAATGAAAAGTACAGGGAGTTCCCATAGACCTCATGTTCCAACACAGTCACAACCTCCCCTACTATTGACATCTTGCTGCATATAATCAATGAACCCACACTGACACGTTGTTATCATACAAAGTCTTTAGTTTACATTAGGGTTTACTCTTGGTGCTGCAGTTCTCTGTGTTTTGACACATATATATTGACATATATCCACTGTTGTAGTATTATACATAATACTCTCATTGCTCTAAAAATCACCTGTGATCCGGTTATTGATCCCACCCTCCTCCCCAGCCCCTGGAAATCACTTATTTTTTTTAAACTATATCCATAGTTTTGTCTTTTCTAGAATGCAACATAATAGGAGTCATACATTATGTAGCCTTTTCAGATTGGCTTCTTTCACTTGGTGATATGCATTTTAAGTTCCTCCATGTCTTTTCATGGTTGAATGGCTCATTTCTTATCACTGAATTTCATTATCTTGATGTTCCACAGTTTATTTATCTATTTACGTACTGATCTTAGTCGCTTCCAAATCTTGACAATGATAAATAAAGCAGCTATAATCATCCATGTGGACATTTGTGTGTAGACATAAGTTTTCAGTTCATTTGGGTAATCTCCAAGAAGCACAATCATGGGATCATATATGGTAAAACTGTGTTTAGTTTTGTTAGAAACTGCCAGACTTTCATTTGTACTGTTTTACATTCCCACCAGTAATGAATGAGAGTTCCCATTGCTTTAGATTTGCATTAGCAATTTGTGTTGCCAGCATGTTGAATTTTTACATTCTAATGAGTGTTTAGTGGAGTCTCATTGCTGTTTTAATTTGCAATTCCTTAGTGACATAAAGTGTTGAACATGTTTTCATAAGCTTACTTGCCATCTGTATATCTTGATTGGTGGGGTGTCCAATAAGGTCTTTTGCCCATTTTTAAATTGGATTTTTATTTTCTTATTGTTGAGTTTTAAGAGTTCTTTGTGGATTTTGGATGACTGTCCTTTATCAAATGTGTGTTTTGCAAATATTTTCTCCTGACCTGTGGCTTGTCTTCTCCTTATCTTTACATTATCTTCACAGTGCAGAAGATTTTAATTTTAGTGAAGTCTATCTTACCAATCATTTTTTTCATGGATTGTGCTTTAGGTGTTATATCTTAAAGAAATTATCATCATACCCAAGGTCACCTAAATTTTCTCCTATGTTGTTTCCTGGGCATTTTGTAGTATTGCATTTCACATTTAATTTACTTTCTTTATTTTTTAAGAGTCAGTCTCTTTAGTGTCCCAGGCTGGCCAAAAAATCCTGCGCTCAGGCAATTCTTCTGTCTCAACCTCCCACCTAGCTGGAACTACAGGTACACACCATCACACCCAGCTACATGTAGTCTGTGATCTACTTTGAGTTAATATTTGTGAATAGTGCACAGTTTCTGTCTAGAGTTATCCTTTTTGTTTTTGCATGTGATGTCCAGTTGTTCCAGCACCATTAGTTGAAAAGATGACCTTTGCTTCATTGTATTGCCTGGCTCCTTTGTCAAAGATCAGTTGACTTTATATATGTAGATCTAGTTTGGGACTAAATATTCTGTTCCATATACCAATTTGCCTATTCTTTTACCAATACAGCACTGTCTTGATCACTGTAGCTTTAAAATATGTCTTGAAGTCAGGTAATGTCAGTTCTCCAACTTTGTACTTCTGCTCCTTCTGCTTGAGTTGACTATTCTAGGTATCTTTCCTCTCTATATAAACTTTAGAATCAGTTTGCTGTTATCAACAAAATAACTTGCAGGGATTTTGACTGGGATTGCACTGAATCTATAGACCAAATTAGGAAGTACCAATATGTCATTGAAAATATTGAGTATTCCTATTCATGAACATGGAATATCTCTCCATTTATTTTGCTCTTCTTTGATATTTTTCATCAAAGTTTTGTGGTTTTCCTCATATAAGTCTGTACATATTTTGTTAGATTTATACCTATTTCATTTTGGGGATGCTATTATAAGTAGTAATGTGTTTTTTTTTTTTTTTGACATTAAAGTCTAGGTTTATATTTCTGGTCAGATTCCAGAGCAGCAGAACTCAGGAGTTACACTGTGTCCAACCTAGTTCCACCTTGGCTTGCCTTCCTCCTTCCCACAGAAATAACATTGTACAAAACTCTCTTTACAGGACAATCAGTTAAAAATTAAGGATCTGTACAAAAGTAGACAAGAGAACCAGAAATAGCAATGCAGGGATGGCTTTGGGGAACAGGACATGTGGTGCTTCACACTGGAACTCAGGTGCTGGATTATGTGCTAGGCAGGGAGAAGTGTGGCAAAACTCAGTGCCAGTCTCAGGGGGAGCTAATCATTCCAGGGAAGAGGTGAGGGTAAGAGTTGCTGGCTTTCACACTGTAAAGTCTCATTTATCAGTCACCCTTCTTTGTCATATGGCAGGAGCCAGGCGGTAGTGATGGGAGTGGAAAAAACAAAACACCGAGTCTCTGGCAAACCCTACACATAAAGGAAAGACGCAGATGACACAGTAATGTGTTTTTAATGTCAGGTTCTACTTGTTCATTACTGGTATGTAGGAAAGCAGTTGGCTTTTTAATATTAACCTTGTATCCTGCAAACTTGTGGTAATCAATTAGTTCCAGAAGGTTTTTGTTGTTGTTGTTGATTCTTTTAGATTTTCTATGTAGACAATCATGTAATCTGTGAAGAAAAACTCCTTCGTTAGTTCCTTACCAGTATGTATACCTTATCTTGTCTTATTATACACCTAGGACTTCCAGTATGATGTTGAAAAGAAGCGGTGAGAGGTGACATTCCTGCCTTGACCCTGACATTACTGGGGAAGCTTCTATTTTCTCATTATTGATTATGTGTCAGCTGTACATATTTGTAGGTTTTGTGTAGCTAGTTGAAAATATTCGCCTCTATTCCTCATTTACTGAGAATATTTATTATGAATGGGTGTTGTATTTTGTCAGATGCTTTTCTTGTATCTGTTGGTATGCTCATGTTGAAAGAGATTGTTGATAATTGGTATAACTCTTTAAACTATGGTAGAATTCACCAGTGAACCCATTTGGGCCTGGTGCTTTCTATTTTGAAGGTGACTAAGTCTTGATTCAGTTTTTTAAACAGATAAAGTCTTATTTTTGTGTGTATGAGTTTTCGTGGATGGTATCTTTAGGAATTGGTCTATTTCATCTAGGTTATCAAATGTGTGGTCATAAATTGTTTATATTTCATTATTATGTTTTAATAGATTATATTTTAATTTATCTAGTTCAAATTAATTTTACATTGATTTTGGGATTTCTTATATATTTTTACTCTTAATTGACACATAGTAGTGGTACATATTTATGGGATATAGTGTGATGTTTCAATACAAGAAAACCTTGTATTATACAAGGTTTTGAATGTGGTCATAGCATATCCATCTCTTCATAAATTTATCATTTCTCTGTGGTGAGAACATTCAAAATCCTTTCTTCTAGTTATTTTGAAATATACAGCACAATATAGTCACTCTACTATGCTATAGAACAACAAAAATTATTCCTCCCTTCTAACTGTAACTTTGTAACTGTTGCCCAATCTCTCCCCTTCTACTGCTCTCTCCTTTCCTCCTAGCCTCTGGTATCCACTATTATGCTCTGTACTTCTATGGGATTAGCTTTTTTTGAGATTTTTCTTCTTTGATCTATGTGTTATTTAGCAGTGTGCTGTTTAATCTCCATTTATTTGGGGATTTTCCAGCTAAAGTAGATTTCTAGTGAAATTCCATTTTTTTCTGAGAAAAGACATGTATGATTTCTTTTCCTTAAATTTAAATTTAAAATGTGCTTTGTGGCCAAGAATGTGGCCAGTTTTGGTGAATGTTCCATGTGAATTTGAAAAGAGTGTGTAAATGTTCTTCTTGGATGAAGTAGTCTACTAATGTCTACTATATTCAGTTGATTGATGATACTATTGAGTTCAACTATGTTCTTACTGATCTTCTGCCTACTGGATCTGTACATTTCTGATACAGGGTTGGTAAAATACCCAACTATAATAGAGGATTAATCTATTTCTTCTCACAGTTTTATCAGTATTTGCCTCATATTTTGGTGCTCTATTGTTAGTACATACACATTAAAGATTATTATGTTTTCTCAGAGTATGTACCCTTTAATCATTATGTAATGCCCCTCTTTATCCCTAATAACTTTTCCTTGCTTTGAAATCTGTTCAGTCGGAAATTAATGCAGCTACTCCCACTTTCTGATGATTAGTGTTAGCATGGTATATCTTTCTCCATCTCTTTACTTTTAATCTGTGTGTCAATACATGGGCTTCTTGTAGACAACATACAATTAGTCCTTATTTTGTGATCCACTCTGACATTTCTGTCTTCTGATTGGTGTATTTAGACCATTTATGTTAAGGTGATTATTTATGTAGTTGGATTACCATCTACCACATTTGTTACAGTTTTCAATTTGTTATCTTTTTTATTTCCCTTATTTTTTCTTCAATACTATTTATTCCTTTTATGGCAAAAATTGAGCATGTTATATGATTCAATTTTATCTCCTTTCATAGCATATCAATTACACTTCTCATTTAAAACTTATTTTGGTGATTGCCTTAGAATTTTCAAAATACATTTACAACTAATCTAAGCCAACTTCACCTGTACAATGACCATCTGTATACCTAATCCTGAACTGTACCCCATATCTTTAAAATAAATAAATAATTTTTAAAAAGAAAAAATAAAGACTGCTCTTTCAAAAAACAAAAATCTAAGCCCACTTTCAAATAGCACTATTCTACTTCACAGGTATAGGAAGTCACTTATAATAACAAAATAGTCCTATTTTTTCCCCAATCACTCATATCATTGCTGTCATTCATTTTAATTATAGATATACATGCATATGCATTATACTTAAGCATGTGTAATCAAATACATTGTTGCTATTATAATTTTGAAGAAATTGTTCTCTTAGTTCAATTAAGAATAAGGAAAATAAAAGTTTTTATTTACCATCACTTGTTCATTCTCTGATGTGCTTCCTTTCTTTATGTAGACCTAATTATCTGACCGTTATTACTTGCCTTCTCTTTGAAGAACTTATTTTAGCATTTCTTATAAGGCAGCTCTCAGTTTTGGTTGGTCTTAGAATACCCTCAGTTTTGGTTGGTCTTAGAATATCTTTCTCCTCTGCTTTTAATTTTCTGAGAGTACAGAATTCTGAGTTGCTGGTTTTGAAGATTTTAAGTACCACTCATAAGTGGAATCATATGATATTAATCCATTTGTGACTGGCTTATTTCACTTAGCATAATGTGTTAAAGGTTCATTCATTTTTTGCATATGTCATAATTTCCTTTTAAAAAAATCCAAGTAAAATTTCATTGTATGTATATACCACATTGGACACTTGGGGTGCTTATGACTTTATTACTATTATGGATCATGCTGCTGTGAACATTGGTATACACATATCTGTTTGAGTCTTTGCTTTCAATTATGTTGTTTATATACCTAGAGGTGGAGTTGCTGGATCATATGTTAATTCTATATTTAATTTTTTGAGAAACCTTTATACAGTTTTCCACAGCAGCAGTACCATTTTATGGTCTTACCAGAAATGGCTAGTGTTTTGATTTCTCCAGCTCTTCACTATTTGCTGTTTACTCTTCTTTCTTTTTAATAAGATACATCCTAACGTGTATAAATGCTATCTCATTGTAGTTTTGATTTGCATTTTCCTAATGATTAGTGATAATGGGCACCTTTTCATGGGTTTATTGGCCGTTTGCTTATCTTCTTTGGAGTGATGTCCATTCAAATTATTTGCCCATTTTTAAATTGGATTGTTTAATGTTAAGTAGTAGGAGTTGTTTTTATATTCTAGATATGAATCTCTTAAGAGATACATGATTCACAAATATTTCCTCCCATTCAGTGGGTTGTTTCTTATTCTCTTAATAGTGTTGTTTGATGCTCATGAATTTTTAATTTTGATGTTCAATTTTTATTTTGTTGTTGCTGTTGCCTGTACTTGGTTTCATATTCAAGAAATCTTGCCAAATCCAATGTCATAGAACTTTCCCATGTATTTTTTTCTAAGTATTGTATAGTTTTAACTCTTACGTATTTTATTTAATTTGAATTAATTTTTTTCCCATCCTTTTGCATGTGGAGAACTGATTTTCCCAACACAATTTGTTGGAAACACTGTGTTATCCACATTGAATGGTCTTGCTCTTTTGTCCAAAATCAGTTGGTCATAAATGCAAGGGTTTTTTTCTGGAGACTCCATTCTATTCCTTTGCCTATATGCCTGCCTTCATGTTGGTACTACATTTGTTTTGATTACTGTAGCTTATAGTAACTATTATGATAAAAAGTCTAAGTTTTCCAACTTTGTTCCTTTTCAACATTTGTTTTTCTTTTCAAGGTCCCTTGAGATTCCATATAAATGTTTTCAATTTTTGCAGAGTGGTCATTGAGATTTTGATAGGAACTGCATTAAATCTGTAGATTGCTTTATATAATTTTGACATCTTAATGTTAACTCAATTCATGAACACAGGATGTTTCAATTTATGTATGTCTTCTTTAGTTTTTTTCATAAGTGCTTTGTACCAGTCATCTTCTTCCTTGGTTAGAATTATTCCTAAGCATTTATTTTTATTTATGCTGTTATAAATTTTAAAAAACATTTCCTTCTAAGTTTTCCTTTTTATATTTGAGTGTTGATTTTTCATCCTGTAACTTTGTCAAATTTGTTTATTAGCCCTAAAAGTTTTGTGTGTGTGTGTGTGTGCACGCATGTGCACAGACACATAATTTTTAGCACTTTCTATATATAAGATCATATTATCTGTTAACATAGATAATTCTATCTCTTTTCAATTCGGATGATTTTTGTTTATTTTTCTTAGCTATATCTTCTAGCTAGAATATCCAATAATATGTTGAAAAGATGTACCAAAAGGGGGCATAGTTATCTTATTCCTGGTCTGAGAAGAAAGTCATCTTTTACCATGAGTGTGATGTTAGCTGTGCCTTTCAATGTATGTTGCCTGTATTATGTTGATTGTACTTCCTTATATTGCTTGTTTGTTGAATGCTATTAGTATGAAAGTATGTTGAATGTTGTCAAGTACTTTTTCTATAGCAATTTAGATAATCATGTGGTTTGTTCCCCCTTCATTTAATTAATATGATGTGTTGCATTGATTGATTTTAATCTGTTGAATTATTATTACATTTCAGAAATGAATTCCACGTGGGTTAAAATTCCTTTAATATTCTGTTGAATTTGTTTTGCAAATTTTTTGATGTTTTCTTCATCAATATTCATAAGGATTTTGGTCTAACATATCCTTGTGTTTTTTCTAGTCTCATATCAGGTTAACACTGGCCTCATAGATGTGTTAGGTAGTATTATCTACTCTTCAGTTTTTTGAAAGGTTTTATGATAGATTTGTCTTAGTTCCTTTTAAAGTGTTTTATTGAATTCACCTAGACGATATGGTCTAGGGCTTTGCTTTGTTTGAAGGTTTTCTTTATTACTTATTCTATTTTTTTAGTTTAGGTATTCAGATTTTCTATTTCTTTTTTATTCAGTATTGATAGAGTATGTTTTTCTAGAAATTTATCTGTTCCATGTATATTATCCTAATTGTGTGTATTCTCACTTCCCTTTTTATTTCTGTAGTAATGATAGTAATTTCCTCACTTTTATTTCTGACTTATTAATTCATGAATTTCTCCTACACAAGAGAAATATTTGCAAGTCATATATCTGACAAGGGTTAAATATCAAACATATATAAACAACTCAACAAAAAAAGGCAAACAACTCAATTTAAAAATGGGTAAGGGAAATGAATAGACATTTTTATAATGAAGATATATAAGTGGATAAGAATACATGAAAAATGCTCAACATCATTAGTAATAAGGAAAAGGCAGATAAAACCACAAAGAGATGCTACTTCACACCTACTAGCATGACTATCATTTAACAAAGAATGGAAAATAACAAGTGTTCAGAAGGATATGGAGAAACTGAAGTCTACCTACATTTCTGATGGGAATGTAAAGTGTGTAATTCCTATGGAAAACTGTTTGACAGCTTCTCAAAAAAGAGCAAATACAATTGCCACATGACCCAGAAATTTCACTTTCAGGTATATATGCCAAAGGATTGAAAACATCAAGGCTGAAACAGAGACTTGTATGTAAGTGTTCATGTTGTTCTCAGTAGGCCAATGGTGGAAAAAAACTCAAGTTTCCATGAACAAATGAATGAATAAATATTCTACCATATACCCACCAGTGACACTCTACCATCACTGTAGATGTTGCCACTGCACCCACATCAGAGTGTGTACTGCTGCAACTCCACCAGATCAAGATTCCCTTTACACACTGGATCTGGCACCTTGTGTACCCCAGGCATGAATTTTTGCACACCACAGAGTGGAACCTTGCTGATACCAAGGGTGAATGTTTTTCCCCCTGCCCACCCATGGGTGAATGTTTTTTCCTACCAAATCCAATCCATAAAGACTTCCAGAGTTAACTACTTTTAAAATTCACAGACACAAAAACAATGCTATAAGAAATACAAAATATCAGGGATACATGACACTACCAAAGCAACACAATATATGGTAACCAACCCCAAAGAAATGGAGGTATATGAATTATCCAACAAAGAATTAAAATAATTGTTTTAAAGAAACTTAGTGAGCTATAATAGAACACAGCCAACTCATTAAAATAAGGAAAATAATACATGAAAATATGTGAAATTCACAAGAGATAGAAATTTTAGAAAGAACAAAAGAGAAATTCTGCAACTGAAGAATGCAACAAGTGAAAATAAAAATGGAATAGTGAGCCTCAGTTGCAGACTTAATCAAGCAGAAGAAAGAATCAACAAATTCAAAGACAGGTCATTTAAAATCCAGTTAGAGAGGAAAAGGAAAAACAACTAAAAAAAGGAGTGAAGAAAGCCTATGGGACTTATGGGGCACCATTAAGTGAACCAATACTCATTATGACAGTCCAGAAGGAGACAAGAGAGAGAAAGGAGAAGAAAGCTTATTTTAAAAAATAATGATGGAAAACTTCCTAAATCTGGGTAAGAAAATAGACGCCGAGATTCAAGAATCCCAAAGGACCTCAAATAGCTTGAACAAAATAAGATCTACACTGAGACACATTATATATAAATTATCGAAGGTTAAAGACAGAAAATTTTGAATGTTCCAAGAAAAAAAGTGACTCGTCACAAACAAGGACACTCCCTAAAACTATCTGGGTTGCTAACTGATAGGAACCTTGCAGGAAGGAGGATGTGGGACAATAGTACTGATAAGTACTGAAAAAAAGCCTGCTGAAAAACAAGACTATGTTTTTCATAAAACTGTCCTTTAAAAATAAAGGAGAGATAAAGTCTTTCCCAACCAAACAAAAATTAAGGGAATTCATCATCACTAGACCTGATTTACAAGAAATTCTTAAAAGAATTCTTTAAATGGAAACAAAAATATGCTTAACAGCAACACAAATGCATATGAAGGCATAAATATCACTGGCTAAAGATAAATATATAGACAAATATGAAATAATGTAACACTGTAATAGTAGTCTTTACATTATTTTTACCTCTAATATAAAAGTTTAAAAAAATACTAAGAATACCTATAACCACCAAAAAGTTGTTAATGAATATACAATATAAAGAGAAATAAACTCTGGCTACAAGAATATGTATGATTCATGGGAAAAGAAATGAAATTACAGAGTTTTGTAATTACATTATAAACTTAAAATAGACAATTATAACTACAAGATATTTTAGGTAAGTCTTAGGATAACAACAAAGATAAAATTTGAATAGATGCACAAAAGATAAAGAGAATCAAAGCAAAGTACTACAAAAAATCATCAAATAATACAGGAAGATAACAAGAGAGGCAAAACCAACTGAAAAAACAGAAAACAATTGGAATGGCAATAATGAGTCCTCACTTTTTGATATTTATCTTAAGAGTAAATGAGTTAAATTTCCCAACCAAAAGGCATGGGGTGGCCAGATACATAATGAAAAAACAAGATCAAGGAATATAGTGCCTAGAAGAGAATCCTTTTATATTTAAGGGCACACAGGAAAGCAAATGAGGAGATTTTAAAAATTATATATATATATTATATATATATATAGTATATATATATATAATGTACATAGTAATTTTTTTAAAAAGCAGGGGTGGCTAGAGACCAAGAAAGTCATTATGCAATAATAAAGGATCAACTGACCTGAAAGATATACCAGTACAAATATACACATACACAACATCAGAGCACCTAAATACGTAAAGCAAATGTTGACAGTTTTGAAGGAAAAATTGACAACAATATAATAATAATGGGAGACATCAATACCCCACTTTCAGTAATGGATAGAACATCCAGATCAAAAATTAACAAAGATTCTGTGAGAGTGGGCTCACCCCAGGCCCGTATGTTTGTGTGTATGTGCATGTGCAGGTGGCACAGTGACTCTGGGAGCCTGCCCCGGGGACTTCCAGGGACATTTCTCCCAGGACTGTGGTCGCAGGGCTCAGCTGTGCCTCTCCATGGGTGAAGCTCTTGGCACCTCTTTGCTCCCATCTCTGCCTCTCAGGAGACCTTTGTGTAGCAATTACTGCTCCCTCCTGGCCCCTCCACCCCTGGAATTTCATCAGTAACTCTGTGCACAGTCTGGGTGTGATAGTGATTCTCCAATGAACTGCCTCTGGGAGAGAAAACTTAGTTGTGGAGAATGTGTGAGAATGAGAAAAGAATATGATTTTCAAATCTGTAAATTCTTAGTGGCATCTCCAGGGATTTGTTTTAGATATAGATTCAGCTATCAAGCGGTCTCATTTTCCTCACCCCAACTCACCAGTGACAGCAAAGCAGATATCGGAAGTACTTCAGAAAGAAGGGTTAAAAGAAACAAGTTCTGGCAAACCAAATTCCCAAGAAGCCCTGAGGAATGCAGGAAAGGCCTAGCTGACCCCTATGAGAGAGTGTCTTCCTTCTGAGGGTTGCACTAGTAAAACACTCCAACTCACCAGTGACAGCAAAGCAGATATTGGAAGTAATTCAGAAAGAAGGGTTAAAAGAAACAGGTGTTTGCTTCAACCTGAAGTTTGGAGCCATAAAGATGATATTACTCAGGAAACAACAAAGATGTTTATTGCAGGATAAAATTACTGTGATGTTGTCACATGTGTATGCAATTAGCTGTGTCACACAGGTTAGATTTTTGTGCATGAATTGTCTATCTGAAAGCCATTGAACATACAGTGTTTGCACTCCCACCAACAGTGTAGAAGTGTATCCTTTTTGCCACATCCTTTCCAGTGTCTATTTTTTGTTGTTGTTGTCATTAATGATGGCCATCCTGACTGGAGTTAGGTTGTATCTCAGTGTGATTTTGGTTTGCATTTCTTTGATAATTAGTAAAACCGAGTATTTTTCCATTGGTTTGTGTCTTCTTTGATTTCTTTGAGCAGTGTTTTGTAGCTTTCATTGTTAAGGTCTTTCACTTCTCTGGTTAGGAAAATACCAAGGTACTTAATTTTTTACATGTGACTATTGTGGATGGGATTGTGTGTGTGTGTGTGTGTGTGTGACAGAGAGAAAGAGAGAGAG